>JAJONR010004465.1:0-71333 GCA_029582245.1 Solanum etuberosum
ACACAAATTATTCATACAACATCACGTCTGTCAGCCATGACAAACTCTATTTCATTAACCAAACATCATCAGACAAGAGAAGAAAACACGGTTCACATATTCATAATATTGCAGTTTCGAAATTTGGCTCAGAGGTTTGCAACAAGGCGAAGATATCAGTTAAGGTTGTGGTGAAAAACAAGGGGAAAATAGGTGGTAAGCATCCTGTGTTGTTGTTTCTTAGGCATTCTAAAGTGAAGCATGATGAGGTTCCAAGAAAGCAGTTGATTGGATTCAAAAGTGTACATTTAGGTGCAACAGAAAAAAGTAAGATTAAGTTTATTGTGAGCCCTTGTGAACACTTTACAAGGGCTAACAAGCATGGTATATCAGTAATTGATGAAGGCAAATATTATCTTCTTGTGGGAGATAAGAAATATCCTGTTACTGTTTCCATATGAAACCTTTAAATAACATATAAAAATACAGTCCTTAATGATTAGATCACACTTGTAGTGTGCATTATAGTCCTGTAAAGAGGATTCATCACCTTATTGAGCAGAATAAATATGTTAATTTCTTGATTTTAATTGTTGTTGATTAGCTGGGTAATTGAGAGGTGCGAACGAGAAATGAATAGTTGTTTTCGTGATGAATTTACTTTTAAAATTTATGAGGAAGAGTGACATAAATGGAAGTTGGTTTCTCCTCCTTCTATGGTTCTTATGAGTTTGTGTTACATAGATTTTCTCATTGATGTGTGTTATACAAAGATGATATCCTTTTTGCAGTTCAATATGATATTTTTCTCCAGTTCAAATTGATACGATTTCCACTCTCAGCCTCTAAAAGTATATTAAATTATATTTAAAACGTAATTTATAACGATAATATATATATTTTTTTTTAATTTTCAAACCTTAAAATACTTATCTAATTGGATTCAAATTGAAAATGATAGTAAAAATGTCACTTAGCGTTATTTAATGTATCTTCAATTATTTGAAATTGATGCTACCTATGGATCTAAATTATCTAACATTATTCTGAATATAAAATGAACGATATTTCAATTAGCTTGTAGCTCGCACAATTACTCGAGGTTATATTATAAAAGTCTTTTTTTTAATTCTTGAATTTTTGTTCATCTTCTTTAACTATTAGTACAATGTGTAACGACCTGATCCCATCGTTATGAAAAAGCCAATGGGAAAAGAATTTGGGTCAGAAAACTTTTGAGTAATAACTTGAGAATTCCTAGCCTAGTCCAGATTTGGACGAAATCTGCGTCAGTGAGGTCTAGGGAAATCTGGTAATGAATGAGAGCTATAATAATGAATTTGATTACATGAGTGGATAGCTAAGACGTTAAGGAGCCCGTACGGCTTTACGGAATCGAGTTCGGGCGAGTAGAACTCCCGAAACTGATCTTAGCGTGAACGGATAGTTTTTGAATGTCATGGGTTGAAGGTGTGTTGTGAAATGGGGGTTTGAAACTCTAATTTCGACTCTCTGTTTCCGTGCAAACCGCCAGGGCGGAAATTATCCCGCCAGGGCGGGGCCGCTGTAGCGGGATGGGGGCTGCCACAGCAGGACAGTCGCGACTTAAGTCAGAAATAAATCCCAAAAACGTCATTATTCTGCAAACTTCGTTCTTAAGAGTTAGGAGACGATCCCAGGCGATCTCTTGACAGTTTTCCACGACTTTTGGTGCTAAAGGCAAGGATTTTACTCCCCGAATCCGTTTTTCGATCCGTAAAATGTAAATTTATGGGTATTTATCATTGGGGGAGGATTTTGGCCTGAAGTTGATGGTGGGAAAAATCCCTAGCTGCACCTTAGGATCATGGGTTTGGTCTTGGGTTATTGGGTTTGATATAATCCGGGTGAATTAGACCTTAATTATTGATCCTTGCGTTAAATTATGCGTTTGTAGACCACAAACAAGCAGAAAGAATCCGGTAAGGGAAGATTCAAATGCCTTAGAGGGATTCAAGCTTGGTTTCGAGGTAGGTGATAGTTTGATTTCATGTTTGTGTGATGTATGTGGGTATTTGCTTTATTGTAATGCATGTGTGTATGTGAATGTAGCACTATTGATCAAACCTAATGTAAATGAGTATGAATGAAAGATTGTATGCCATGAATCAACACTTGATTGTATGATTTTGAGAATGACCATTGTGATTATGATTGTGATTGTGGTATGATGAATGGACAGGGTGTTACGTTCCGACACACTAACAGTTTGGGTATTGGTTCCATGAGAGGACCATTGAATTGGGTTCCATGAGAGGACCATTGACTTGTCATATATACTTGTATTGAGAATGTGGAATTGTACATTGCTCCTGAAATGATAATCAATGTGTGTATATATTCTGTGCATGTCATGTTTACTATGTTGTGACTGCTTATATATGTTTCGCTTACTGGAATAGCCGTGTGATCATACCAGTACACTGTGGTTGTGTACTGATACTGCACTTGCTCGTTCTTTGTTGAGTACAAGACATCTTCAGGCGGCTATTGATTGACCTCAGCTAGGACATCAGTGATCGAGACCGGATTTCAAGGGTGAGTCAGTTCTTTCAGGCTGCCACGGTGTCCTTCCTATTGTTTAGTCCATTTTCTTCGGACTTAGACTATTTAGATATTTCTTATGTTAGTTGGGGTTGTACCCCTTTTCCTTAGACTTGTTGCACTTTAGATGTTTTGGTACAATGACTTTCAGGTTCTAAGGGTTGTTCTTCCGCATTAGTTTGGTTAGTTTTATTTAAACCTTTGGAGTTTATGGGAACTCTATATAAATTCTGCATTTAAACCTGCTTCCGTATCTTTAAATGTTTAGTTTTGGGGTTAGTTGGCTAGTAGTAATGGTTCTCCCATCGGATGGTTAGTGTGGGTACCAATCACGACGGTATGGGTCGTGACACAATGTTACACATACTTTAAGATGGAGAGGAACAAAGTTTTTCTGCAGAGTGATTAAAGTATGAACTTTTATATTTTCGTTGTATGATCAATGGTCAAGTAAAAATTTCTTATATTGACTTCTTTTCAATGTTTTATTACTGTTGTTTTTTTATTATTTAAAAATAAAATTTGATGAGTCATGAATGATAGAAAAATATTTATTTTGTTGTGATATATGATATATGATCTTAGGCGTATTTATACGCCAAAGTTATCGATATTTGCCCATGATGTGATTGAATTAAAGAATAATCTTGAATCTATTAGCTTGATTGTGTTAAACTTACGATGATTATGCACTAAAACATATGATTAGATGTTTCAGGAACTCTTACGGGAATTGGAGTTGATGCGAAGAAAGAAGGAGCAAAGGAAGCGCGAAATTGACTAAGGAAGGAAGTCCAAGTGGCTGGCGCACTGGTTGGCGCGGCGCGCCACTGGTGAAACTACAGAAGCCATTTCTTGGCGTACTGGTGGGCGCGACGCGCCAAGGCTCCAACTACAGACATGTTTGCCAGGCGCACTGCCTGGCCCGACGCGCCACTGTGCAAACTACAGAGGCACTGTGAAAAACATAGGCTACCATCCAGGCTGCAATTTAGTCAACTGTACTTCTGCTGCAATAGATGAAGCAGTAGATGTTGCTAAAAAGGCTCAGTATGTTGTTTTAATAATGGGATTAGACCAGCATGTGGAGAGGAAGAAGTGGGATCGCGTAGATTTAGGACTACCTGGACAACAAGAGATTCTTATTCAAGCTGCTGTAGAACCTGTTATACTGGTGTTAGTAAGTGGAGGTCCTATTGATATTTCTTTTGCCAAGAACCACCCGAAAATCGGAGGCATCTTGTGGATTGGTTACCCTGGAGAAGGTGGAGCAGCTGCACTAACACAGATTCTTTTTGGTGAACATAATCCAGGTTAACTTAACTTCAACATCAATAATCTTTAGAACTTAATCCGTTTTGTTGAAAAACTTGCTTAATATGCTAATCACATTTAACCTTACAAGGGGCAGGTTACCAATAACTTGGTATCCTAAGGACTTCATAAATGTACCAATGACAGACATGAACAAGAGGCCTAATTCATCGACTGGGTAGGTAAAAATAATTTTCTTAAAAGCTAATGTGGGGTGGGATGGGTTGCGGGTTTAGCCATGTTTAAACGAAACAAAAGTTGAAAACATTATAATGGTTATATAGATAAAATCTGAAAACACGGTTCAGGTATTCATAATATTGCAGTTTCGAAATTTGGATCAGAGGTTTGCAACAAGGCTAAGATATCAGTTAAGGTTGTGGTGAAAAACAAGGGGAAAATAGCTGGTAAAGTGAAGCATGATGAGGTTCCAAGAAAGCAGTTGATTGGATTCAAGAGTGTACATTTAGGTGCAACAGAAAAAAGCTGTGGCATTTTCATTGCTGTAATTTGCTGCCCAAGTGATGAACGCTTGAGTGATCGAGGTGATATTTATTTTTCTTTAATGTTTCCTGAAAAATAACAAGATTCAACTTTGTGGTCACTTCCTAGGGGAGAGGCACTCCTTGAATATTACAAAAGGATATTGAAGTGCTTTGCTTACTGTTATATTCCACCAATGATGCACACAATTTGGGTGTACTTGGTACTGGTTTAGAGTTTTAACTTTGCTTTTACATGGGGTCATGTGCAAACTTCCAGGTGATGCATCAAAATGCCTTTCAGACAACTTGGTATTAGAAGATGAATCAGAGAAAGGAAGTAATACACATCTTGCTTGGCGTGGAGCAATGCTGATAAAGCACTAACTACAAAGTCCTGTCAATAAAGGGAAATGTAAGCCCATTGCTACAAAGTCCTAGACACGATGTGTTTCTGTTGCAACTGCAATACATAAAATATTTCCAGACTGTTTAACTTTTCTGCCACTGTAACAGATGAGAGCTGTATTTTGAACTTAAAGATGACCCTGTCTGAAAGACGTGTAAATTCTCTAAAGAAAATTTCTCCAGCAAATTTTACGAAAGGAGGTATTTTAGCCAGAGTGCATTCTGTTCTTCATTTTTTGATTTTCCTTGACAACTGTTGGTATACTTTTTAGGAAGAAACCAAGTAAATTGTGCATGCCTACACAGTTTTATATACTTGGTTTCAGATTTATCAAGGATTCAATCCTCTTATCATAAACATCCATAGTTTCAAATTTGAATAGGGATGTCATCAGGTGTCTGAAGCACTTCAGGAGATTAAATCATTAAATAGTCTCGACGTGGAGCTTTATAAATATGCCCAGACAAACTTTGGAAATCAACAGAGACACATGTTACCTGACTAGCTTAAAGACGATTATGACTCCGGGATATTCTCTCTTCGTTTCTTGAGAAACAATCATGAACATTTGAAATAGTGAGACTATATATGCAATTACTTTTGTAAACTAGCGTTTAGTGTAACTATAGTTTGTCCATTGCAAAAGCATGCCCAGTGTAGGGAGTTTGTCCAGTGGCATGTCAAAATAATTGAGTGATGATGAATATGTTCTATTTATATGGGGTCTTTCCTTACTAACAATTTTGTTATTTTTGAACTGGTAACCTACCTCAGCTACCAGGTCCTTAAGATGGTAAATGGTTGCTGGAAGATTATGTATCTGTAGCGTGTATGCTTTGAATCAGCGCACTATAAAGATCAATTAACTGTGCATTCACTGGTAAGTAATCCCTTTATTTCATCTCTATCACCAATGATTTTAAAGGAATGACACCATTTATATCATTTTAGGTGAACAGTAACCACAACATACTCAGTGCAATCCTGCAAAGTGATGTTTGGTGAGGATAGAGTGTACATAGACCTTACCAGTTACCACTACCTTAGAGGTAGAGAGGCTCTTTCCAATAGACCCTCGACTCAAGAAAAAAACAGTCCATTTAGATGAACAGTAAAGAGACCAAAAATTATTTAGTTTTGTCCACTTCATGTAGAAGCTTTAGTTACAAGAATACCATTAACTTTGTGGCAATGGGGTGGGGCAGGTGGGCGTTTAAGGTTATGCAGAGAGGAGGCAGGGTAGGTAAAAATAATTTTCTTATAATATGGGTTGCGGGTTACCTGGGTTTAACCAGGTTTATACGAAACAAAAGTGAAAAACATTATAATGGTTATATAGATAAAATCTGAAATTACACACACACAAATTATATCAACTAATTGTCAAATAATTTATTATATAACCCCATATTAAAATAATATCTTAGTTAATCGTCCAAAAAAATTAAATTAAAGTTATATAAATTGACAGAAGTTTATTGATTCTCTTTCCCGGAGGTTTGTAATTTTTAGTTAATGTATGTGTGTGTGTGTATGTTATTTATTATATTAATCATAAATCATAAATACAAATGTCAATTTTTCTAATACAGCATCCTTGGTGAAGATGATTTCGACTGGCTTCTTGAAGAATGAAGAACAACACAATAAATGACAAACAATTACGGAGTATATTGATAATCAAGAATTATTTCATCTTAATTTACATTGATAAATGTCTTTTAATTGCAAAAATGTAAATTCCAATATATAAATTTAGATCATACATGAAATTCCATGAGGAATACAATCATATATTATATGAAAACCATATTTCCCTTGTAACATAAAATTTAAACAGAAGGCCCAAATAACTGAATACAAATATATGTTAGTATTTCGTAATTAACTTACTTTCACAATATCACCAACTCAATATGCGGAGGTACTTCACCTTCAAGTTGGAGCTTAGCAAAATTTCTTGACATTTGCTCCTTTTCAATTGTCAAAAGTGACAACACAGGAGTAACGGTCTGAGAACGAGGATCAATAATAATTTTCTCGAGCACAATAGCATTTTCCAAAAAATATTTAACGAGCTCAAATGGCCAAAATATCCGCACAACCTGATCACTTTGAGGTGACGGAGAGGACAACTTACGATCTTCCTACACTCTATCTTTAACCTCAAAGGTTTGCACCAAACCAACTGTCAACAAGAAAATTGAACCCCAGTTACACGAGCATAAGTGACAAAAGTATATTGGAAATGAGAAGAATCACTAAGCTGGGCATCCATCAAAGTAAAAAGCAATTCATGGGAACTTAAAGAGTTACAACATAACTAGCAAAATCCACATACCATTACCCAGTATTCAGGTCAATTTGTCCCAAAGTCGTCCAGAATGGAACTAAAGATCTGGTCTCCTCTCCACTTCTAAGTTGCTCGGACTCTCCAAAAATGTTGCCGCACCTATGTCAGATCCTTCAAAAATACACTATTTTTGGAGGATCCGACACGCACCCGTTGAACATTTTTGAAGAGTCCGAGCAACATAGCTCCACTTAACTCCCTCATTGGAACTATTTATTATGTTTTCTGGGTATCTCTACTACTTAGCATCCATCTTTTTGATCAACCATGAACTGAATGCATAAATAACCACCAAAGTAGTAACTCGTTTAAAGAAATAGCCTAGAACAGAAGTATAAATTTTCTATCCCTCGTACAGCATCTCTAGTTCCTCCTCCCGACATTCATAACTTAAAATATAAACGTCGAAAACATCTAATCATATATCTTCTGCTATTTTGATCAAGGAGACCAAAGAAGTTGTTGTGAACATTTATAATTCCATTTCAAATTTGTTCAAACAACAAAATACTTTTAGATAAGAGAATTTTTGGAGTTGTTCGTATTTTTTTCTTATTTCCTTGAGTGCTTCAAACTCAAAGCATTCAACTTTTCTCTAACCCTTCAAAATCTCAAATGATTTTCTTTCCAACATTAAAACCAGGTAACTTTATTCAAATATCACTTCGAAGTAAATGGATTTTAAGCGATTCTAAACACTGGCAGTGCCAAATTTCCAAGTGTTTCAACTTGAGAGAAGGACCAATGACTTGCAAATTTACCAGCGTTCCAGATCCATGAACCACTATTTCTTCAAGAAATGGGCAGTTATGAAGGAAGAACTCAAGAACTTCGCCTGTCACATTTACTGACTTCAATAACAGTACCTTTACAGATATAAAATTATGCCAGAGAGGTGGCAACTTATGATTGAGACCAAGGAGCTGAGCCGGGAAAATGTAGCAATAATCAAAATCTCGAGTTTCTTTCCCACCTTTTAACAAGTCCAACTCTAGCCTTTGGACTTGTCAATCTCATGTTGGACAAATTTGTTTAAATCGAAGCAAACACGAAATTGGTTTAATCTCTGTACTTCACACTTGCGCAAAGTACGGTTAACCCATCTCACATACTTCTTCATATGCATTTTCCGTAGTCTGTGATTCAAAAATACTTGGTGTAATGGTTTGGTCGCATCAAAATCAAGTCGAGGAATATATTTCCACAAGGGTAACCACCGCTTGGAGAGGAGACTAGTGTATGCTGCTTCCTTAATGCTAAGGAAAGACAGTATATGAACCAGAATATCATCAGGCAACTTACTAATGCAATCTTCTTGAGTGCAAGCATATCTTGGACACTAAATATTAGAACAGAAGAAGAGTTTCATCAAATCAACGTATGAGACAAATAAATAAATAACAAGTCTTGTAGCATCAATCACCTTGTTTAAAGCAAAATTAATGGAAAGTTTCTGTCTTTTCGCCATGAGCATAACTTAGAATGAGCTAAAGTTTGTATTTTTCTTTCTTTCATACAACTACCACAATCAATCCCATAACATACTCTGGACATATATATTTAACAATAGAGTTGTTTAGAAACCAAAAGAGAAATAGTAAGGTTGAGCAAAAACCTAATGGAAGAAATTAAAACTAAAATATAGGTATAGTACCTGCGATGGGAAAGAAAGAAACAGCACAACAGAACAGAACAGAACAGAAGAGAACAATAGCGGGAGATGGCTGTTAGAGATATAAAGGAGAGCCGCCGGAGAAACCAGACAGTAGCAGCGGTGGTTCTTACGAGTTTGACAGGGTATTTTAGGAATTTCCTTTTGCTTGTGCATTTAAGTCTTTGTACGTGAATACAATAATTAATTACGATGATAATCAATCTTTCTATACATTTGCATGCAGCTTGGAAAGATAGAAATAAATTGTGCTCGACTAATCTTATATTCGGGTCATAACCAAATTAACTCAATTCTTACTAAATTTTATTTGTTTGATTTTCTTTTGTAAATTAGTCCTACCTTATAAAACTATTTTTTTTCTTTATTATAATTATATATAATATATCAAATTAAAAAAAAAATCTTAAAAATACTTATGAGTCGATTCAAAAACATATCAACCCATTTTTTTATAAATTAAAGTGAATTTTCATTGGCTAATGTGGTCACATCTACTCCTATAGTGATGTGACCTAATTCACCGTTGCTATGATCCACTCACAAAACATAGAAAGGTGGTCACCGAATGTTTTCCACTTCAAGCCTTCACTCCATTTAGGGTTTGCAGCTTTAATAGTAGCAAAATTGACAAGTTTCCTCAGTGGAAGATAAGCCAAAAAGAATGGAAGTACGCCAAAAATGTGATGCAGTGGCAGAGCCAGAATTTTTAATAAGGGGGTTTAAAATCTGAAGAAATAGACATACAAAGTAGCCGAAGGGGGTTCGACATCTACTATATATACCTAAAAATTTATTTTAACCATACATAAATAATATAATTTTCCGCCGAAAAAGGTTCGGATGAACCCCTAGCAATAAGCCACTGAGTGGATGAGGGATGAGGCCATTATTCTCTTAACTAGAGCCCCAAATATAGAAAAATCTTGAGTAAGGATTGTTTCCTTCTAAATGAGCTTTACGCGATATGAATTCGGATTAATCAGACTCAGTCGAATGAAAAATTAAAAAAAGGAAGGAAGTAGATTTTAATATATATTTTTAGAACAAGTAGAATGTAGCAATATGAAGTAGAGCTTGTCACTATTCTAGATAAAAGGAGCTCCACTTATCCAAGGTTTATTTTGCAAAAAAAGACACAGAGATGGCCGGAAACCAAAATTAGGATAAAATTAATTCATCTTCTTAATATTAATATTAAATATTTGAAAATTAATTACGATGATACTTCTCCTTCTTTTTCAACCGATAATGACCAATAAGTCGTAATTGTTTTACGATTATAGTAATTGTGAAACTTTCTTATTTCTCCACCATCAAATTCACGTAACAGAAAACATATCCTTGAAATTCACCGATCATCACGGATTAAATTCATCATTGGCTAATTTTAGTAAACTGGTATCTTTATTTATTGTTACATTCAATTTTGTCCATAGGCAAGTACATTATATATAAGTAACTTGTTCTACAGAAGAAACACCATTAAAATTACCAACAAAATGGGACACCCAATAACTAATAAATTCAGCGTCACGTTTATCTTCTTCATTTCAGTGCTTCTTTTCCTCCGTACTGAATCAACTCAACCTCCATTTTCATGTGACTCGTCCAACTCAAATACAAGTTCATTTCCCTTCTGCAATGCTGCGTTACCAATCTCACAGAGGGTAAACGACCTCGTTTCGCGTCTCACTGTGGACGAGAAAATCTTACAGCTGGTTAATGGAGCGCCTGAAATACCTCGACTCGGTATCTCCGCTTATGAGTGGTGGTCGGAAGGGTTACACGGCATTTCTAGGCATGGAAAGGGCACGCTTTTCAATGGAACCATTAAGGCGGCAACTCAATTCCCTCAGATCATTCTTACTGCTTCCACCTTTGATGAAAATCTCTGGTATCGCATCGCTCAGGTACGTACTTATGGCTCTGTCATTTCTCGAATGCTCACTCAATTAATAGTTATCTCACAAAACCATCTTAATCAACTATCATTGTCATATTGTTTGAAAGCTCTGAGAAAGATTTTAGGCATAGAATTTGATCATACTTTGACTAATTTTGCATTGTGGGTCAATTAGTTATCGTGTTTTTTTTAGAGAGTGTAATTTATATACACCATAATGTCACTTGAAATGTATTTCATTCGTCCTTTTTAGTTGTCATGTTTGTTGTTGTGTCTTTTAAGAAAAAATGTTAATTAAAATATAATTTGACAAAAGTATACTTATTTTTTTCTTTGATCTTAGTTTAGTACTTTTTCTTTTACCACATAATTTTCTCTCCACATTTATTAAAGTTAAGGATAAGTGAAAACAGTAATTCGTTATAAGCTGATTTTTTAAATTGACAAGTATTTTGGACCAGATATTTTTAGTAACGGACCGGAGGAGGGAGTAATTATAAATAGCTTAATAATCTTAAGTTTTGTATGAAAAACATTAAGTTATACCTACTTGAAGGACATGGTTTTGTGAAGTAGGAAAATGAGTTGTTGGTCATCGAAAATGTTTTGTTCGATAAAAGAAGCGCAAAAAATTACTATTACTAGTTAGTTAAACTTGTTATTTTCTGTAGGCGATTGGAAAAGAGGCAAGAGCAGTGTACAATGCAGGTCAGCTAAAGGGAATGACATTATGGGCACCAAATATAAACATATTCAGGGATCCAAGGTGGGGGAGAGGTCAAGAGACACCAGGGGAAGACCCTATGGTGGTGGGAAAATATGGAGTGGCCTATGTAAGAGGACTTCAAGGGGATAGTTTTGAAGGTGGGAAGCTTAAAGATGGTCATCTTCAAACCTCTGCTTGCTGTAAGCACTTCATTGCTCAAGATATGGATACTTGGAATAACTTCAGTCGTTACACCTTTGATGCTCACGTAAGTCTTAAATAACTCTGTTACCACTGCACATTCATTTTAGCGTTATCTTGTTGATAGCTTAAGTTTGTTTACGGAGGAAATTTCCATTTTTGGAATGACAAATACTTCTTTTGGCTCCCTGTGATATATATGCCACAACCAAGAAGGTTCGCATGTGAGAGGAAACTTTTAGATTAGACGGTTCACACAATTCAATTAAGTTGTTAAATGAGGTTGTATTCACACACTTCAAGAGTAACATTTACAAGATTGTCAGCACTATTTCTGTTCTAATACATGGAGTTATTCAGGTCTTGAAGCAAGATTTGGCAGATTCATATGAACCACCCTTCAAGAGTTGCGTCGAACAAGGGAAAGCCAGCAGTGTAATGTGTGCTTACAATCTTGTTAACGGGATCCCAAATTGTGCCAACTTTGATCTTTTGACAACTACTGCCCGTGGAAAATGGGGTCTACAAGGGTAATTTCCAAAAAATAGAAGAGAATGTTTAATCATGTTTCATTTCATTCGTACATGAAATCTAACTGCATATCTATGAGACTAATTGTTACATGTAATTAAAGGTACATCGTATCAGATTGTGATGCAGTTGCCATTATGTATACTCACCAAGGTTATGCTAAAGAACCTGAAGATGCAGTAGCTGCTACCCTCAGAGCTGGTAACTGATCTATCGACTGTTTCTATTACTTTGCTGCTAAAAGAGCAAACTTTTCTGAAAAACTAATAAGTAGAAAAAAACAATAGGTTGCTTGTTTGTGAAATCGAAGACTGAAAGCCTCACATCAATTATGTCTTGGCACTTTTTATTCTAAAGTGTGAAGTGTGACACCATGCATGTCGTGACTGAAAAAAGTTGATTACTGTACAGCCCATTCTCTAGTGCAGCATGTTTTGTAAAATGCAGGACCATTGCATGCCCATGACTTGGTCCATTCTTTCCTGAAGCTGGATGGTCTGTGCATTATTGCTACTAGCATGCTTTCTGGCCCTTTTTATAAATGCTATGTCATTTTTTCCAAAAGTTCTTCTCTCTTTAAGCTTTTTGGTACTATTGATCTATTTGAGATTTTTCTGTTATAGCATTTACATGCTAAAACATCTGTTATTATTATTTGTGAGTTGAAATTCAATACTTCCTGTTGTCCAATATGAATGTAGGAAAGAAGTATCATGCATGACTTTTCTCGGTAGAGATGAAATTTGTTTCAGACGGATCCTTGATTGAATATAGTCAAATTCTACTTGTAAGAAAAAATGTAACAAAAGAGAACGTTTATTATGCATAAT
The DNA here is from genome assembly GCA_029582245.1 of Solanum etuberosum. Taxonomy (NCBI): domain Eukaryota; kingdom Viridiplantae; phylum Streptophyta; class Magnoliopsida; order Solanales; family Solanaceae; genus Solanum; species Solanum etuberosum. The sequence goes on from JAJONR010004465.1 coordinate 12,967, forward strand.
CAGACAATATGTCAAAACAATGTATGACAACTAGAAATTCCTTTCAAATCTAAGAAAACATCATTGATGAAAACTAAATGCGTCTTTGTTCTTGGCAATGAAATTTTAGGCATGGATGTGAATTGTGGTTCCCACTTGAAGAAATACACAAAATCAGCTCTAGAGAAGCAGAAAATACAAGAATCTGATATAGACAGAGCTCTTCACAATCTCTTCTCTGTTAGAATGAGGCTAGGGCTGTTCAACGGTGACCCAAGAAAATTGGAATATGGAGACATTTCTGCAGCAGAGGTTTGTAGTCAAGAGCACCGGGCACTAGCCCTTGAAGCAGCAAGAAATGGCATTGTCCTTCTAAAAAATTCTGACAGGCTCCTTCCACTTTCAAAGATAAAACCAACGTCCCTTGCTGTAATAGGTCCCAAAGCAAATGATTCTGAAGTACTTCTAGGTAACTATGAAGGCTATCCTTGCAAGAATGTTACATTACTTCAGGGACTTCAGGGATATGTTGAGAATATAACGTACCATCCAGGCTGTGATTTCACCAACTGCACTTCTGCTGCAATAGATGAAGCGGTTGATATAGCGAAAAAAGCAGACTATGTTGTTCTAGTTATGGGATTAGACCAGACTCTTGAAAGAGAGAAGCTTGATCGGACGGAATTGGGGCTACCGGGTATGCAAGAGAGACTAGTTACAGCGATTGCCGAAGCTGCCTCAAAACCTGTTATACTGGTTTTGATGTGTGGAGGTCCAGTTGATGTAACTTTTGCAAAGGACAACCAAAATATAGGAGGCCTTTTATGGGTTGGTTATCCTGGTGAGGGTGGAGCTACTGCATTAGCAGAGATTATTTTCGGTGAACACAATCCAGGTGAAGTTCATTTTCAACAATCCTTGTGGTTACTCTATATGTTGTTCAATTGTATCTATTGCTGGAAACTTCCTAAACATGCAAGATTACATTACTTTGCAGGGGGGAGATTACCGGTCACTTGGTATCCCAAGGAGTTCAACAAAATACCGATGAATGACATGAGGATGCGACCTGTATCAACCAATGGATATCCAGGGCGAACTTACAGATTCTACAATGGGCCAAAAGTTTTCGAATTTGGCTATGGTCTCAGCTACACTAATTATTCTTACTCATTCGCCTCTGTCAGCAAAAACCAGCTGCATTTCAAGAACCCGAAGGTGAACAAAGCAACTGAACACAGTTCTGTTCTGAACATTGCTGTATCAGACGTTGGACTAGAAGTATGTAACAACGAGATAATAACAGTTAAAGTTGCGGTGAAAAACAGGGGAGAAATGGCTGGTAAGCACCCTGTATTGTTGTTTCTGAGGCACTCTAACACAATAGATGAGGTTCCAAGAAAGACATTGATAGGATTCAAGAGTGTGAATTTGGAAGCAGGGGCAAATACCCATGTTACATTTGATGTGAAGCCTTGTGAGCACTTCACTAGGGCCAATAGAGATGGTACATTAGTTATTGATGAAGGGAAGTATTTCCTTCTTGTGGGAGATGAGGAGTATCATGTTACTGTCTTTGTATAATCTCCCAGAATTAAGTAAATATCAAGTTAAAATTAATTATGGAAGGTGACTTATCCAATAATTTAGTGTCATACTCTATGTTCCCGCCAAGGTTTTCAATTTTTCTTTTTCCCCTTCTCGTCTTTGATTTACATCACTAACGACACCAACATGCATGTTGCCAGCAATATTCAACCGCTAATAACCGGATCTAACGAGTTAAGCTAAAACGTGTGTCCTTGACCTCATAAGAATTTAGCTGTACCATTTTTCCGATAAACAAAAAAGCGGGGCTTCAGAAAATCAATCCAATATATAAACTAACAATGTGTTTGAATTTCAGTTTTCAGTTTAAAACTTTAGGGAGCTATGTATGTCCTGAAGTTTACTTGATTACATTGTGTCGTGATTATATTTTTTAGTTCAAAACTTCAGGATATTATGTCTTGAATTTAGTTTTTCAGTTCAAAACCTTGAAGCCATTGTATCCTTAGGCTCAGATTATTATTTTTCAATTCATCCTACTACATTCCTTATCAGTAGGAATCATCACTAAAAAGTCTTATCAGTGTGTCAAAGTTAAGAAAGCGTTAGAGAGAAATTCCCCACAAAAGTTTGGCATTCGTACTTGTACATTAAAAAAAACATGACATGTATTTTGAAAGGCTATAGGACTGAATAATTACGTTTAATTCGAAAAAAAATAGTAAAATGTATTGAGTCAAATGGTGATTGGACAAACATATTTGTTGTTTTGCCATCATAAGACATATTTGGTTTTTTTATGACTGCTGAAGTGATCGAACGAAATGTTGGATACTCTATCCAGAAGATGAGAATTTTTTTTTTTTAGATTTAGCCTATCTATGTGGCTCCCGACTCTAGTTCTATCATTTGATACTCGATCTGGCTAGACCCCTTCTTACGATATGTCAGATAGAGCGGGATCAGTCACGTAATCAAGTGAACGAGTTGAACTGAATTTGAATAAGTCAAAATAGATTGAATTAAATAAACAGGTTTCTCATCCACTCAAAAGTTATTTGCGTTGAAATAATTGGGCTGAACTAATCTATAATTCGGATCATCACCCAACTGTACTCAATTTTTACTAAGTTTTATTTGTTTGATATTTTTGTAAAGTAGAACCTTATAAAATTATTTTTTCCCCTTATCATGATTATATATAACATATCAAATTAAAAAAAATAAATGTAACACCTCACCATTTGAAAGAACTAGAATTAGAAAGAAACCATTTTTGGAAATAATTAAATTTGGAAATATTGGCAAGTTATGCTAAGTATGAGTTTTGGGTCAACTTCAAACGACCATAACTCTCAGCACAGAATGAGTTAGGTGAGCTACAAGATATCAAATGAAAGATCTTTGAATTATCTTTCAACGCCACCGAGTTTGCTAAGTTTCGAGTTCGTATGAGGGAGATATGCCCGTTTGATGTCGGGCTGTCTGAATAAGGAAAGTCAACCGGATTTTAGAAGGGTATTTTGGTCTTTTCATTACACAATTAATTAAATTCTTTTTTAGTAATTTAATTGGGGTCTAAACTGATTTGGTTCAGTTTACGCTTCACAAAATTACGCAAGGGTTTTGAGAGAAGAGAAAAGAGGAGAAAGAGCCAAAGTTCGTTGGGTTCGTTCACCCACGCGCCAATCATGATTTAATGCATCGAAATTACGTTCTTGAAAGTAAAGGATTTGAGTTCTTGATGAGTTTTGTTGAAGTTTCCTTCATTATCTTGATTGTAGAGATTTTGATGTGTTCTTGAGATAATCGTATGAGTTTTAAGGTTGTTTTTTAGTAGATTCTTGTACACTAATGATGGGTATTCGAATCTAAGTGATTGGGGAAGAAATCATTCAATTCTAGGTGAATTGTTAGAAAACGAGCATGAAAATTTGTCAAACTTTCTAGAAAAAAGGGTGGGGGGCCGCGCCACTCAGTGTGCCCCACATCAGAGTCTGTAGTTTGGGCTCTGGGGCGCCGCGCCACTCAGTGCGCCCCAACCCAGACTCTGTATTTCTGGCGCCCTGCGCCACTCAGTACGCCAGGGTCGCCAGGTCCTCTACCCTTTCCCTCTTCTTTCCGTTTGAGTTTTCTCGAATCGTACCTAGGTTTTCTAGTTGATTTCTACACTCTCAGGTACGTATAAACATCGAGAGATCATCCATAACATGAGATCATAACCCTTGAATCCATAATTCAAATTCAAGGTAGAGCTAAGAGTCAAGTCAAGAGAGTTCTTAGAGTCTTTCAAAAGTCTTTTACAATTGTTTTAAACTTGTTTTAAAGACTTGAGCATTGAGTTGAGTAAGAGTAAGAGTGAAGTTCATTTCTTCAAAAGGTTATATGGGAACTAAGTATTCCCAAGAGTAAAATGTTTTCACATTTAAACAAGAGAGGAAACACTGATTTTCAAGAGAGCTTTTGAGTTAGTTTTTGAGTAATAATCTCAAACCACAGAAAGAGTTATGTTTTTAAATATATGAGCTAGTTACATTTTGGGAGTAGTATTGAGCACCGATTTGGGGACATATTTGAGTTCAGATAATTCAAAGTCTCCATGGACCGTGTAGCCAACATAGGTAGAAAAGGGTCATACATTTTAGATGATTCTTTAATGCTTTTAGCATAGACTAGTGGATCCACTTAGTGAGTTAGGTTCTATACCCCCGGCAAGGTATAGGACGGCCCTGGCAGCGTAAGGCAAAACGATGTACCATCACATAGCTCATAGTGATGGTTGTCAGTTAGAGAAACTCCCACAGAGATATTTTGTATTCTTATATACACAGAGTTACTTGTATTTTCATATACAAACTGAGTTATTATGTGTTTTTCAATACACTGAATTGTTGTTTACATGTTTTAAAGTTTTTCTTTATATTGCATCCTTATTACTGCTTTATATTGGAATGAGTTGAGTTGAGTTGAGACAAGGTAAGTTTCTTCAGTTCCATTTCAAGCTTATGTCTTGTTTAGAGTTCCCCTCACATGCTCGTACATTCCATGTACTGACGCCTTTTGGCCTGCATCTTTTATGATACAGATACAGGTAACCAGGATCAGCATCCAGCGCTTTGTTGATCCAGTTGAGCTTCAGAGTTGTTGGTGAGCCTCCTTGCTTCCGGAGGATCCCTTTTATTTCTTGTTTATTTCAGTATTAGGATGATCGGGGGTCTTATCCCGACATCCCTCTTAGTATTTAGAGGCTTCATAGACAGATAGTTATTAGTTCATTAGTCCTGATATTTCAGTTGTTTTGATTATAAGACTTGAGTTGCCTTATTGGCCAGTTGAATGTTCTCTTTTATGACATTCTAGTTTATTACATGAACTTATCTTTGTTGAGTAAAGTCTTCTGCTGAGTAGTAAGTCAGGCCAAGGGTTCGCTTGGGGCCAACAATGATTCTCGAGTGTCAGTCCCGCCCAGAATGTAGGCTCGGGACGTGACAATAAATTCTTAAAAATACTTATGAGTCAATTCAAAAACATATCAACCCATTTTTTTATAAACTAAAGTGAATTTTCATTTGCTAATTTTGTCACATCTACTCCTATAGTGATGTGACCTAATTCACCGTTGCTATGATCCACTCACAAAACATAGAAAGGTGGTCACCGAATGTTTTCCACTTCAAGCCTTCACTCCATTTACGGTTTGCAGCTTTAATAGTAGCAAAATTGACAAGTTTCATTAGTGACCACAAAAAAAGTAACGCAGAGGTTTTGAATATAAAAAAATCTTAGGTAAGGAGCATCTTGAATGGGCCCTATGTAACATGAATTTGAATTAGTCAGACTTTAATATGCATATCGAAATAAAAAAAAAGAAAAAGGAAGGGATTAATTACGACAATAATCAATCTTTCTTCTTCTTTTTTTCAACCAATGATGACCAATCAGTCTTAACTGTTTTACGGCTATATTAGTTGTGAAGCTCTCTTAATTCTCCACCGTCAAATTTACTAACAGACATCAGTCAAAAATATCCAAAAAATTCACTGATCATAAATGATTGGAGGTATATAGATTGCATTAAATAGGGCATCACGGATCAAATCCATCATTGGCTAATTTAATTTAAGTAAATTGGTATCTTTATTTATTTGTTACATTCAATTTTATCCATAGGCAAGTATAAGTAACTTGTTCTACAGAAGAAACACCATTAAAATCACCAACAAAATGGGACACCCGATAATTAATAAATTCACCGTCACGTTTATCTTCTTTATTTTAGTGCTCCTTTTCCTCTGTACTGAATCAACTCAACCTCCATTTTCATGTGACTCGTCTAACCCAAATACAAGTTCATTTCCCTTCTGCAACGCTGCGTTACCAATCTCACAAAGGGTAAACGACCTCGTTTCGCGTCTCACTGTGGATGAGAAAATCTTACAGCTGGTTAATGGAGCGCCTGAAATACCTCGACTCGGTATCTCCGCTTATGAGTGGTGGTCGGAAGGGTTACACGGCATTTCTAGGCATGGAAAGGGCACGCTTTTTAATGGAACCATTAAGGCGGCAACTCAATTTCCTCAGATCATTCTTACTGCTTCTTCTTTTGATGAAAATCTATGGTATCGTATCGCTCAGGTACGCCCCCTGTCATTATTATCATGTTTGTTGAAATATTTATTCGTTTCAATTTTTGGCGTATCGCTGGAATTCATCATAATTTGGCTTAGTTTTGTATTGGTTGTTAATCTATATGAACCCTCCTCTTTTACACGGAGGTACCATCGTGAATTCATGAATGGTGATCATGTTTACATATAAGGTCACTTAAAATGTAGTCGGTGGTCTTTTTTAGTTGTTATGTTTGTCTTTCACACGTATGCCTCTTAAGAAAACTGATGGAGGTGGTAGGTATATCGTGGAATTAGTCACCCGGACACCGCGGTCATAAGATGAGAAAGTAGAATGAAAATTTTGACTTTTAAAATATTCTTATTTATTAGTTGATCTTAATTTAATATTTATATTTTTTCTTTCACCACATTAATCTCTCTCTATTGGAGTAAGGGTAAGGTGGAACAAACTAATTAAATTCGAACTTGATTTTTTAAAATTTGAAAGTGATTATAGATAACTTAATGATCTTATAATTTGAATGACAAGTATTAAATCATGTCTACTTGAAGGTTATGGTTTAAAGTTGAAATAAAATTATTGGACAGAAGAGGAATGTGTTTGTTGGATAGAAAGAAGAAAATTAGTACTAGTTTGTTAAACTTGTTGCTTTCTGTAGGCAATTGGAAGAGAGGCTAGAGCAGTGTACAATGCAGGTCAGCTAAAGGGAATAACATTATGGGCACCAAATATAAACATACTCAGGGACCCAAGGTGGGGAAGAGGCCAAGAGACACCCGGGGAAGACCCTATGATGGTGGGAAAATATGGAGTGGCTTATGTAAGAGGACTTCAAGGGGATAGTTTTGAAGGTGGGAAGCTTAAAGATGGGCATCTTCAAACATCTGCTTGCTGTAAGCACTTCATTGCTCAAGATGTGGATAATTGGCATAACTTCAGTCGTTACACCTTTGATGCTCAGGTAAGTCTTAACTAACTCTGTTGCTGCAGTACATTGATTTTAGCTTTTAGCTTTATCATGTTGATAGCTTTCAAATGTTCAAAGTTTGTTTACGGAGGAAATTTCCATTTTTGGAATGACAAATACTTCTTTTGGCTCCCTGTGATATATATGCCACATCCAAGAAGGTTTGCATGTTGAGAGGATGTGTTGCATATCTAGAATAACTTTAAGTATGTATCTCCAGAAATATAAACTTTTAGATATATTAGACGATTCACATGATTCAATTAAGTTATTAAATGAGGTTGCATTCACACACTTGAAGAGTAACATCTACAAGATTGTCAGCACTATTTCTGTTCTAATAAATGGAGCTATTCAGGTCTTGAAGCAAGATTTGGCAGATTCATATGAACCACCCTTCAAGAATTGCGTGGAACAAGGGAAAGCCAGCAGTGTAATGTGTGCTTACAATCTTGTTAATGGGATCCCAAATTGTGCCAACTTTGATCTTTTGACAACTACTGCCCGTGGAAAATGGGGTCTCCAAGGGTAATTTTCCAAAAATAGAAGAGAATGTTGAATCATGTTTCATTTCATTCGTATGTGAAATCTAACTGCATATATATAAAACTAATAGTTGTGTGTAATATAAAGGTACATCGTATCAGATTGTGATGCAGTTGAAAAAATGTATACTGAGCAACATTATGCTAAAGAACCTGAAGATGCAGTAGCTGCTACCCTCAAAGCTGGTAACTGATCTATTGTCTGTTTCAATTACTTTGCTGTTAAAAGAGCAAACTTTTCTAAAAAAAACCAATAAGTAGAAAAAACAGTGTCTTGCTTGTTTGTGAAATCGAAGATTGAATGCCTCACATCAATTATGTCTTGCTTAATTCTAAAGCGTGAACTGTGACACGACGTATGTCGTAACAGAAAAAAGTTGATTACTTTATAACCCATTCTCTAGCGTGCATGTTTTGTAAAATGCAGTACCATTGACAAGCCCATGACTTGGTCCATTCTGTCCTGAAGCTGGATGATCTGTGCATTACTATTATTAGCATGCTTTCTGGTCCTTCTAATAAATTCTGTTGATTACTAAAGCATCTGCTATTATGATTTGTGAATTAAAATTCAGTACTTCCTGTTGCCCAATATGAATATAGGAAGATGAGAAGTAACATGCATGACTTTTCTTGATAGAGAGATGAAATTTGTTCCAGACGGATCCTTGATTGAATGTGGTCGAATTCTACTTGTAAGAAAAAATGTTATAAAAGAGAGCGTTTATTATGCATAATTAGACATATGTCAAAACAATGTATGACAACTAGAAATTCCTTTCAAATCTAAGAAAACTTTGTTGATGAAAACTAAATGCGTCTTTGTTCTTGGCAATGAAATTTCAGGCATGGATGTGAATTGTGGTTCCCACTTGAAGAAATACACAAAATCAGCTCTAGAGAAGCAGAAAGTAAAAGAATCTGACATAGACAGAGCTCTTCACAATCTCTTCTCCGTTAGAATGAGGCTAGGGCTGTTCAACGGTGACACAAGTAAATTGGAATATGGAGACATTTCTGCAGCAGAGGTTTGTAGTCAAGAGCACCGGGAACTAGCCGTCGAAGCAGCAAGAAGTGGCATTGTCCTTCTAAAAAATTCTGACAGGCTCCTTCCACTTTCAAAGATGAAAACAACATCCCTTGCTGTAATAGGTCCCAAAGCAAATGATTCTGAAGTACTTCTAGGTAATTATGAAGGCTATTCTTGCAAGAATGTTACATTATTCCAAGGACTTCAGGGATATGTTGCAAACACAATGTACCATCCGGGCTGCGATTTCATCAACTGTACTTCTCCTGCAATAGATGAAGCGGTTAATATAGCAAAAAAAGCAGACTATGTTGTTCTAGTAATGGGATTAGACCAGACTCTTGAAAGAGAGAAGTTTGATAGGACAGAATTGGGGCTACCTGGTATGCAAGAGAAACTCATTATAGCGATCGCCGAAGCTGCCTCAAAACCTGTTATACTGGTTTTGATGTGTGGAGGTCCAGTCGATGTAACTTTTGCAAAGGACAACCAAAAAATAGGAGGCATTTTGTGGGTTGGTTATCCTGGTGAGGGTGGAGCTGCTGCATTAGCACAGATACTTTTCGGTGAACACAATCCAGGTGAAGTTCATTTTTCAACAATCCTTGTGGTTACTCTATTTCCTCAAATCATGTTTAATTGTTATCTATTGCTGGAACACTTGCTAAACATGCAAGACTACATTATTTTGCAGGGGGCAGATCACCAGTCACTTGGTACCCCAAGGAGTTCAACAAAGTACCAATGAATGACATGAGGATGCGACCTGAATCATCCAGTGGATATCCAGGGCGAACTTACAGATTCTACAATGGGCCAAAAGTTTTCGAATTTGGCTATGGTCTCAGCTACACTAATTACTCTTACACATTTGCCTCTGTCAGCAAAAACCAGTTGCTTTTCAAGAACCCAAAGATCAACAAGGCAACTGAAAACGGTTCTGTTCTGAACATTGCTGTATCAGACGTTGGACCAGAAGTATGTAACAACGCGATGTTAAAAGTTAAAGTTGCGGTGAAAAACCAGGGAGAAATGGCTGGTAAGCACCCTGTGTTGTTGTTTCTGAAGCACCCTAACACAATGGATGAAGTTCCAAGAAAGACATTGATAGGATTCAAGAGTGTGATTTTGGAAGCAGGGGCAAATACCCATGTTACGTTTGATGTGAAGCCTTGTGAGCACTTCACTAGGGCTAATCGAGATGGTACATTAGTTATTGATGAAGAGAAACATTTCCTTCTTGTGGGAGATCAGGAGTATCCTATTCATGTATCTCTATGATCTCCCAGATCTAAGGTTTTTAGTTAGTATTAAGATAATAGCAAGTAAAAATTAGTTATGGAAGGTGACTTATATGCGCTAAATCTGCCAATATTTGCAGAAAGAAATTAGTTCTACTCTAGGTTTATAGTTTAAATGTGACAAGTGAATTGATGAATAATTGTTTTAATACTATCAATAAATATCATGCCTTAAGTATCATCCTTTATCATAAATTCTACTTTAATTTTGAATAGTGTAAAGGATGATTAGTCCCTATCCTTTCTACTGATGAATATGATTAGTCCCACAATTAATTATGTTAGAATGCTCATGGATTGTCATTATCCTACTCACTCGTGTAGCTTACCTCCACCAACTGCATAAAAATTATTCTTTAAACTTACTCTATATATTTTACTAAGTTTTAGGTTGCTGATTGTACATTAGATATTTGCATTTCGTAACACTATTTGAGGGGTAAAACGCTCTCTAACAAAATCATTTTAAGTTTTAATAATATTTTTATTTTGTGTTGTTGGTTAAAAGAGTATGAGATCAAAATGAGTACTTTTTACATATATAAGGATTATTCCATATATCAATGACCAAAACAGTCCAACCACCATATATAAAGGATCATTTTGGTAATCTTCTCTAAAACGTGACAACCAAAACTTTTCTACGCAAGAACGCATAAAATGAGCTCCATTAATTAGTATGATCTTAATAAATATGGCCACAAAAAGTGTTTAAAGTTAGAAATTCTTGATACTTTAATAACAAATTAACTGAATCTCTAAATATTAGGATAAAAGTCACCGGGAATAGGACCCAATATCTCTATCCACTTTGCAATTTAGAACGATATATTAATGTTATGGCTTACATATGTTTCTACCGTTATATAAATGGTTTAAATATATCCTTACCGTTACACCTTTATAAGCCAATAAATTTCTTAAAACATGAGTATTTACTATTACCTCGAATGATAATCTGTATTACTTTAAAACATGACTCCTTACCAATGTTGATTGAACTTTTTATCTTTGATTAAAAGACCATATAATAGATAAAATTATTATTTACTATTTATCCTAAAATTATTATTTAGTTACATTTAGTAAAATAAAATTTGATACGACGAAAAAGGAAGAAGAAGAAGAAGAAGTTGTTTTTTTGGTTGAAGGTTAATTGTCAATACAATTGGAGTAGGTAAAACAACACGGGAAAAAAGGATAAAAATAGGAGAATGTATATAAAATTGGCGTAGATTAAAATAACAAGAAAAAAAAGATTTAATATTTTATATGAATTATGAAAATAAGTGCGAAACTTATTAGTAGTACTAAACTCGAACTCCCTTTAGTTCATATTATTAAATTGTTCGAGAATTTTTTTTATAGTTCAGAATAAGTGACTTTTTCAAAATTCAAGAGAAGAGTTGAAACTTTTTTCATATTTATCCTTCTTTTAATAAGGTTCTTAACTACTTTACATTTTCTAAGAAAAATTTAAAATTAATTAAAGGAATAAGAATGAAAATAATCTTTAATTTATGTTCTTAAATATTTTTCTCTAAGGGGAGCAATATTTAGGCCTGATCGTCTGAATTTAGTTTATTTGGAATCCATGTTATTCTAATATAATAAATAATTTATGGAAAGAAAATTAAAAATCCTTCATATTTAGATAACTCCTTTTAGTAGAAAATTATAGTCTAATTATTTAGAAATTCAAGCCACACTATACTCACTAAAACATAAACAAATGTAGTATTCACCCAAGTTCTTAGGGCTCGTTTGGTTACCAGATTATTTTATCCTTCTTTTTTTTCTTTCTTCCATATAGGCATTTATAATTTAATGAGAAGTTAGTACTATGACTAACCAAACCAAAATACAAAGTACAAACTAATAAAGCAAAAAGTATAAATACTAAAGTTTCTTCCTACTCTCGTTTTTTATAATAAACGATGTTTTATCTTGAACACATTTCTTACAAATATTACTCACTTCTATAAAGTAAAAAGTATTTTATTAATTTGTTAAGATATTACATAATTTCTTGAAAAACTTATTTATTTAAATAAAAGTAAAATTAAACGAGAAAAATCAATATAATGAGATGGACCAAATGATCCCTCCATGTAACTCATTAGATCAAAACTTCAGAAACACATAATAATTTATATTTAGCTAATCATTTTTTTAAAAAAATTATTAATATTGAACACCAACTTATTTCAAAATGCTTTATGCTTTACTTAAAACTAAATGGATAAATTCAATATTGTATATCCAAAACTAGTAGATTTTATATTACAAGATATAAAAAGTAAATACTCCTAATAGGAGATGGCATGCCAATCTAGAATATTTTTTTAAATAAAAGAGAGTATTGTCTTTCTAGTATAGTCCAATGATTTTATAAGAAAAAAAGCCAAAATTAACCCTAATGAAATTTTTTCAATGGTTCAACATTCAAAAGTAACTTTAGTAAAATATTCTTTTACTACCAAAGATATAGTTTCTTTTTTTCCCTTATAAATAAGTTCACCTCTCTTTGTACCACTCCTAACTCCAACTTCTATTTTCCCCCATTTTTCACTTTACAATGAAACTTCACATCTCAACTCTCATTACTACTATTCTCTTATGGCTAACATTCGTTTCGATTGTTGAATCAACTAAGCCACCTTTCTCTTGTGATTCGTCCAATCCGCAAACCAAATCGTTAAAATTTTGCCAAACAGGACTTCCAATTAGTGTACGTGTACAAGACCTTGTTTCTCGACTCACACTCGATGAAAAAATATCTCAACTAGTTAACTCAGCCCCTGCTGTACCTAGACTCGGTATTCCGGCGTATGAGTGGTGGTCGGAATCATTGCACGGCGTTGGTTCTGCCGGAAAAGGTATTTTCTTCAATGGGAGTATTGCCGGAGCCACCAGTTTTCCCCAAGTTATTCTCACTGCTGCTACTTTTGATGAGAATCTATGGTACCGCATTGGTCAGGTTAGAAATAATTTAAAAATCTGGTTGTTTTATTTTTTACTTTTATGCATTTTGAATTCTTAGAGACGCGGTTTATTAAGTTCTGTCAAATTCATAAATATAATGATAGTTCAGTTGATTAATTATTTGAACTTTCATGGGAATCAATTTTTTACCTCTTATAACCCTCTGTCTCCATTTCCCACTTTAAAAGACACAATAATAAGGGGAGAAATGATTTTGAAGGCACTAATGTCTAATAGGATTTTATTAATTTTAAGCAAAAAATAAAATAAATATACCTCCTCAATTTTAAGCACTAATAGGATTTAATAAAGATTATATCTGCTTTAAATTATAAAGTTGAGCGGTATAAATTTACCCATTTATTCTTATTTTTATATAAGATATCTAAAAATATCATTATTTTCTATTCAATTTATTTATGAATGATCAAAGAAATTTCATTTTCTTCGTAAATTAATGAGACATGAGTAGATTAGTAACTTGAAATATAAAGTACACATTAGGTATGTAGGTTAATATAGTACTACATTTTGCTTGTGTGTCGGCGGATCTATGGGTATTTATTTGTGTCTCAAAATTCACTTATTGATAGTCCATCTTTTTTTCTTTTTTTTTGTATTAATGATTCATTTAAAATTCAAGAAAATAATAACTTGTTATAATGAGTGTAAAAATGTGAATTTTATTAATTAGGTGATTGGAATAGAGGCAAGGGGAGTATACAATGCAGGTCAAGCAATAGGTATGACATTTTGGGCACCAAATATAAATATATTTAGGGACCCAAGATGGGGAAGAGGTCAAGAGACACCAGGGGAGGACCCAATAATGACTGGCAAATATGCAATTAGGTATGTTAGAGGAGTACAAGGTGACACCTTTAATGGTGGACAACTTAAAAAAGGTCACCTTCAAGCTTCTGCTTGCTGCAAACATTTCACTGCTTATGATTTGGATCAATGGAAAAACTTGGATCGATTTAGCTTCAATGCCATTGTAAGTTACTCTTCTTCTTTTTTTCTCGATATGTTTGACAAACGTACACATATTAAGTATTTTATCGATTCACTTATTGTTCAATATGTCTTGATTAATTTAGATTTACGCAGCTTGAGGCTGAAAATGTTTACCTACTTCTTCATCCGTCCAACAATACTATTTTAGAATATCCAATAATATTTGTCTATTTTATGAAATTAATGAATAGTTTTACACTTAGTTCCTAATTTATCCTTATCATTATTTATAATCATTTTTTAAGACATTGTATTTATTATATTCAGAGGGTGATATAGTAAAATTATCTTTCTATTTATAGTTTCTTAAGAAGTGTGCAAAGTTAGTAGTGGACAAGTACTCCATCTGTCCAACAATAGTTGTTCACTATTGACTTGACACTATCACTCTTTAAATATAATGTCTTGGAAAATGTAATAGGAAAATGACTATAATTAATGATAAGGGTAAATTAGGAACTAAGTGTAAAATTATCTATAAAGTAGACAAGTATTGTTCAATATCTATTTTTGTGGACAAGTATTGTTGGACGGATGGAGTTTTTTTTCCTTGAAAGAGAGTATTTCTTTTGTCTCATTTTGACACCCTTTCCTTTTTTTTGTCTGTCCCAAAAAGAATGTCAAAACAATTTAATTTTAAAATTCTCGTTTTACCTTAATGAAAATGAAACCATATAAATATATCATGATTGTTTTAGATTACAAATTTAAAAGTCATCTTTTTCCTTAAATACCATGTTATGGAGTAACATTTTGCATTTTTATAGCCTTTTTATTTATATGACCAATGAGTTATCAGTATTCAACCATTCTTCACTACTTTCGAAGTTTAGAAGACTTTATTGTCTTGATATGTTATGTACTTTTCCTATCATGGAAACAGTCGTCACGGGATTTAATTTTCTGAATTATTATTAGGGCAATAACCTTATCTGTCAGATCTTTTTTAAAAGAAAAATATATTTTAATGCTTAAAATTTGGAGGAATAATTCTTAAAATTTTAGTATGGAAAAAAGAATGCTGTTTACTGTTTATTAGTACTACATTATGATATTGTCGGTGGGATGTAAAAAAAAAAAAAAATTTGAAAATATAATTTGTCTTGTCAACATTTTGATGGACCAATTTCAAAAGACTGGACTTGTATTAATTATATATACCTGGCCCCTATAATTTTTGGTTTTTTCTCCTTTAAAATTAGCATAATTCATCGCTAGTCGAATAAATATATATATATTTATTGATTATCATGTTGATGAATGACCATAGAAAGGTAAAAGTCAAAGTCAAATGTTCATTTTCTATTTATTCTTGCACAATAAGTGGAGTGGATTAGTGACGTCGTTTTAATCTATTAGAAATAATTTTTCTTTTGATAGGAAAAAATTAAATTTACATAGATTTCACTATAATTATACTGAATATATAATTATTGATAAAGAGTCGTATTTGGACCAGACAAAAAAGTGGGCGTGCCCATGTCCACTATTGAATAAAAGATAAAAACAAGTCTTCGTCTTCTTTTTAGGATTCACACTTTTTCTCAATAGATTTCTCTTAAGATTGATAAAATTGGAGTATTTAATCTTCAACTTAAGTGGAAAAAATGAAGAATGAGAATGATACTTTTTTATAATGTACTTTTATTCTTTTTGTCACATTACTTCAAGATTTAAGGAATCTACAATTTATGTTTATTGAAGTAATTTTGTACTATAAAGTTTAGTATATTTCTTTTTGCAATCATGACCTCTAATTTTTATTATAATTACTTAGGTTACCCCTCAAGATATGGCAGATACATTTCAGCCCCCTTTCCAAGATTGTATACAGAAAGCACAAGCCAGTGGAATTATGTGCTCTTACAATAGTGTTAATGGAATCCCAAGTTGTGCTAATTATAATCTTTTGACTAAAACAGCTCGTCAACAATGGGGTTTTCATGGGTAATTCTACTATTTACTGCACTAAACTCTTATTATTAACTGACCTCAACTTATATACACTAGCAATCTTTTAATATATAGAAGTTAAACTCGTTTAAATATGATAGGTACATTACATCCGATTGTGACGCAGTTCAAGTCATGCATGATAACCACAAGTATGGAAATACACCAGAAGATTCAACAGCATTTGCACTTAAAGCTGGTATGATTGTACCCTCAAACCTTTTTTTTACTTTTTTATTTATTAATTAATGCTACTAAATTAAGCTATGATAATAAGTTAATAACCAATATCACCAAAAAAAAAGAAAAAGAGTTAACTGGAAACAATCCACGTGCTCTCTGGGCTGGATTGGGCCTACAACAATCTCAACCCAATCTTTTGAATTTATTTGGGCCCAGGCCCCATGGTATTGGTTTTGTGGGCTGAAAGGGAGCAAATAAAGTCCAAAATGAAAGCAGTAGGGGACTTCTATAATTTAAAACAAAATTAAAATATTTTCTCTGTCTCTATTTGTTTGTCTTGTTTTCCTTTTTAGTCCGTTTCAAAAGAAGTGTTTTCTTTTCTTGTTTGGCAACTTTTTAAATTCTAACTTTTCTACGTGACATGTTTATGACCACAAGATTAAAGGACATGTTAGTAAATTAGACCACAAGTTTAAAAGTCTACTTTGTTTTTGCAATATAAACTAACCTTGTAAGTGGCGGAGCCACATATACGTAAGGGGTGTCTATTCACACCCCTTTGTCAGAAAATTACATTGTGTAGCTAGGTAAAAATATTTTTTATGTATATGTATTACATATTGACACACCTTGGCTTCTGTGTGATTTTACTTCTATATATTTTGATGCCTCTAAGTCAAAATTCTGACTCCGCCACTATATTATAATGGACTAACCATGTTGTTTCAAAATGTGATGGGAATTGAAATTTGACAGGCATGGATATAGACTGTGGGGATTACTTGAAGAAATACACAAAATCAGCAGTAATGAAGAAAAAAGTATCACAAGTTCATATAGACAGGGCTCTTCACAATCTTTTCTCCATAAGAATGAGGTTAGGATTATTCAATGGGGATCCCAAAAAACAGCTCTATGGAAACATTAGTCCTAGCCTAGTTTGTGCTCCACAACACCAAGAACTAGCCCTTGAATCTGCAAGAAATGGCATTGTCATGCTCAAGAATACTGGCAAGTTGCTTCCTCTTTCCAAGGCGAAAACCAACTCCCTTGCTGTCATTGGACATAATGCCAACAATGCTTATATTCTTCGTGGGAACTATGACGGTCCTCCTTGCAAATATATCGAAATTCTCAAGGCATTGGTTGGTTATACGAAGTCAGTGCAGTACCAACAGGGTTGCAATGCGGCTAACTGCACGTCTGCTGACATTAATCAAGGTGTCAACATTGCAAGAAATGCAGATTATGTTGTTTTAGTCATGGGGTTGGATCAAACTCAAGAGAGGGAACAATTTGATCGCGATGACTTAGTGCTCCCGGGGCAGCAAGAAAATCTCATTAATAGTGTTGCTAAAGCTGCAAAGAAGCCTGTTATATTGGTGATTCTCTCAGGAGGTCCAGTCGATATTTCTTTTGCGAAATATAACCCCAAAATTGGAAGCATTTTGTGGGCTGGCTATCCTGGTGAAGCTGGAGGAATTGCTTTAGCTGAAATCATATTTGGTGAACATAATCCTGGTAAGACTTGGATCACTTCTTTAACCTTTTTCCCCCTTCCTAAAACATGCTTAATTTTATTTTAATAACGACGACGTTTTTCTTAATGTCAGGGGGTAAATTACCTGTTACTTGGTATCCTCAAGCCTTTGTCAAAATACCAATGACAGACATGAGGATGAGACCTGATCCTAAAACAGGTTACCCCGGTAGAACATATCGATTCTATAAAGGTCCCAAAGTTTATGAGTTTGGATATGGTCTTAGCTACACAACTTATTCCTATGGATTCCACTCTGCCACTCCAAACACAATCCAGTTAAATCAATTATCATCTGCAAAGACAGCTGAAGGTTCAGACTCAATCCGTTACACGTTTGTGGATGAAATAGGAAGTGACAACTGTGAGAAGGCGAAATTCTCAGCTCATGTTAGTGTGGAAAACTCAGGGGAAATGGATGGTAAGCATCCAGTACTACTTTTTGTGAAACAGGACAAAGCGCGAAATGGAAGTCCTATCAAACAGTTAGTTGGATTCCAAAGTGTAAGCTTGAAGGCAGGGGAAAATTCACAACTTGTGTTTGAGATCAGTCCTTGTGAACATCTTAGCAGTGCTAATGAAGATGGATTAATGATGATAGAAGAAGGATCGCGTTACCTTGTCGTTGGAGATGCAGAGCATCCTATTAACATCATGATGTGAACAAAAAAAAATTGGTTGCAAAAAGTTATTGTTTACTATTTTGAATTTCAAGAATCCTCTCTAAATACCTATAGAAGTGGCAATGTTGCAGCAGCAACAGCTAAAGTATAGTTATCAAGATGAATTTGAGCTATTATCTCTTTGTCTTCCTAGATATATATTTTATCTTCTCCTCTCTTGTTTTTCAAGAATTCGAAAAAGTTATATAAGAAATTCAAGTACCAACTACAAGGATTACCTGATTTTAGTTTTGCCACAAAAAGAAGGGAAAATGATCAAACGTGGCTGGGATTACTACTAGCAATAAGTTGTTAAGGATGACCAAATATATAAAGTCTTATATCGCCTAACAAGATGAGTTTCAATCTTGTCGGCTTTAACTGCCTTCAAAACAAACAAAGGTGGAACTGTCTAGTGCACAAAACAACCGTCCCGCGTTCGGGAAACACTCAATTCTCCCCTTCTTGTGTGTTTTATGAGGATCCATGGGATAAGACTATTGGTATTCATTCAGACTAGTATTCAAGATTTAAATGTAACCTTTTGGACAAGGTTCAAAGTTTTGTGAAAAGATGCTAACAGTGCCTTGCTTTTGGTTTGGAATGAAATAAGAACAAAAATTGTTTCTAAATAATATAAGATGCTTAAAGAAATATGAGCAAAAATTAGTAGCACTAATGAAATTATGTAAACTTTTATCAACACTTAGTGTATATCATTATGAATTATAGAACAATGTGAGAGGACTCAACCAAAAAAAACTGCATATATCCCTACTAACATAGAAGGGGAGTCTTGATTATCTCACGGGTTCAAGTCGTGGAATCAATCATTAATATTTGATACGTTGTCCACATCACACCCGTTCGAGTACAGCCAATCCCCCCAAACTGACCTTTTTATATTTGTACTAAGCTAGGTTGTTACTGAATCCATAATTAGCTACAAATACAAAGTTTTTAAAAAGTGATTGTGCCTTAATATATGACATTGTACAAATAACGTGCAGCCTTAAGGGGAAAAAATTGACATTGAATAGGAAATATTTTTCGATCACTTTACTTGAAGGAATTTTATATATTTTATATATAGACAGAAGCTATATCTAATTAATTAGCCATCCAAAGGAACTAGTGCAAAATTCTTATAAGTGGAAAAACAAGCTCCAAACTTTTCCATTTATTTCATTTTATTACCACTAATATATTTTGTAGCTCTTCATGAGTAGGACCAAAACTAAATAGTCCATTTAAGATTCATCTAACTATATATCTTTATGGTCCATTTAAGATTCATCGAACTATATATATATATATCTCTTCCCAAATCATAAATATGTATTAAAATAATCAATTGTGAACTCAATAGTTATCATATATTAATTTGAATGTATTTTGAAAATTTATAAATTTTAAATTTTGGATCGTCTTTGAAAGTATAATTGTAGACATCTATTTCTAATTAGTAAATTGCAAGAAAATGAAAAAGTCAAACGTTTTTTTCTCTAGGATTCATCGTGGACTTTGATTCTTTTAATTAAAAAAAATAATGGTTAAGGAGAAGATTCTCAAGAATTTCAACCACTATAATTTTTAATTAATTATTTGATAATAATGTACCAAACTACCTATGCGTTGATCTATGACTACCAAAAATATTTTTTTTTAAATGCAGCAAGAATTGAGTCATGCTATTTGCAAAAATAAGTATAGAAGAATCTTTTGGTTCTCGACAATTATTCTTCCTACTAATTACTATACTATTTTTTTTTTTTGTTAGGGTAAGGTTCAAGAAATAGTTGTAACTCAATAGCCACGAAATGATCATTTTAGGATATTCATTTTGTTGACGGATATTTTTATTACCCTGATAATAATTTGATATATAAAAACGATCTATACAACTTAGGTAACTACGTATTTTAAAGCTCAAACATATAATTAAAACTCAAACATGATTATATAGAAATTCTGATTTTTTTGCTATAAGTTGTAGTAGGTTATTTTGCTGCTTATAGATCCACCTACATTGATTTTCGATTATTTATATTGTTGATTAGTGTATAAAAGTTAAACTTGTTATTTATTTAAATTCTTAAAATTAAGATCATCTCTAGATACATTTGGCTTGATACAATATATATATCCCTATAGAAACTTCCCTTATTATCCACCAACTGTATCCAACTACATATAATATTAGGGAATTCAATGTCAATTGTATATTAAAAAAAATTTGGAAGTGGAATCTGGTTGTTTATGGGATTTTAAACAGTATAAAGAGAAATATTCACCATCATACTTTACCATGAATATAATATATGATAAATAATTGGCACTTTCTATATGCTTTTTGAAGTTGAAGTGACAAAGTGTTCAAAAATTATTTTAACTTAAAAGACACTTAAAATAAAATTTTCAAATAGACTCAATAGTGGTTTTCAACAAATTTTTGGATCCTGAAAATTAATTGCAATGACTCTATATATATTGATGAATTTTTGTTAGTACAATTATGTTGCCTTTTAGATTCTTTCCTCCTAAGTTATTCATTCGAGAGTCATTAATAGCGTGTCATATGATTAAAAATATGTGAATCAATTTAATTAATTTATGAATTCTAGATTTAAGTAAATAGATTCGTAATTTAATAAGTTTATAAAGGACAAAAATTTAATTTAATTAACCAAAAAAACAGTAAGATCTGAGTATTGTTGCTTTAGAGTCTTGGTTCCAGATATAGCTGTGTAGTCCTTGGGAGCAAAGACTTGATCATCATCAACTAATACAAAGTAAGAGAAAGCTTAGAGTCATTTTATAAGTGAATAAAATAATTATTTATAAGCAACAAATGGAATATATGAACCAATAAGAAAGCTCCACATTAGCTCTAAAGTACGTCATCCAATAAAAATGTTTTATTTAGAGATATAACTACACGTGCCAGCTGTAAAACCTCCTGTGATTTGCGGAATTTTGTACAAATCTAATTGATATATATGTGGTTTTATTTATTATAACACGTCTTCGGATCATGAGTTCTTTTTTCTTCTTTCATAACTTTTGCCACAATCCGATTGTTTCGATGACAAGATGGAATCAAACAATTCGGACACGCATTGATTCTGTGTACTTTTCAAGTGATTCCTTAATATAATTTTTTCTTGATGCCTTTACCTTGACTCATTTTTTATTTCACTCTGATGCTGGATGTTCTTTATTTTGAGAGTTCGTGTATTTAATCGATAATCATGTTTTCTCCCATGCTTGTTGAATGTCTTCAGAAAGTTATGCACCTCTTTATATATAGTTGTAGGGAGTAGGCATTCCAAGTGTATATGAATTCTCGTACCTCATTCTGATCGGTTCATGTAAGTCATAAAGCTTATCACAAATATAATGTGATAAAATTGTACTTATGTGATTTATTAAGACATGTCATTTTAGACACTTGACGAATTTTGTTAGTTCTTGAATTTAACTAAGATTGTCACATCATTTGAACATGTGACATTATCTTTTTAGTTTTAAATTTGACAATGATGCCAAGTCATCTTGAGATGTGGCATAAGTTTGGCCCTCAAAATGAAATGAACCTTGAATTGAGTTTAATAAAATAGACGTATTTAATTGTGCAGTTCAAATTAATTATTTAATTCATATAAATGTAAATTTAATTTAAATTTTATATAAATTTGACCCAATAAAATTTATGTGTCTATACTATTATTGTTTTTTTTTAAAAAAAAAAGAAAGACAATTGTCTTAATTTTGTGAACGTATAAAAGTTTAATTTCAATATATTGTGTTTGATAAAATAAAAGAATACGTGAGTATACAATCTTGACGAGCACTCGTGTATATATATATATATATATGTATATATATATATGAAAAAGATTTGAATCAATGTCTTGACCAATTTTACTGATATATTTATTATATTGATGCATTAAACACTTTTTTCAAGAAATAAACCACAATTGGCGAGTTTAATTTATTTATTTACATTGCAAAGAATAAGTTTACTAAAACTAGAGATTATTATGAACTATGATTTATCTCTAATACATTGTATCTAGGCAATCATATTCAAAAGAGAAAATTACATAATTAGGTGGTACACCATAAAGCATTAAATTTTTGAAATTATCAACATTGCTTAACAAGGTAAGGATCATGCACCATCCACATTTTAAAAAAAATCTTTTCATATGTCCAAGATTTAAATTTAAGGTTCAATTATAGACATTTTTTAAGGTTTACACTTTATAGTATTATCTCCCAAGTCCCAACATTTTAGTATGTTTGACCAAGTTTTTAAAAGTAGAAAATATTAATTTTTTTTCAAATAATACTTATTTTAGAAAATTAGTTTGTTTGGTCAAAATTTAAGGAAAAGAATAAGTATTTTCGAGTAGTCCAAAGAAGTTATTTTGAAAATAAAAAAAAAATAATCTCAAAAGCACAAATTACTGCAAAATATTAATAAAGTGTCTTTAAAATTAATTAGCTAAACATAAATTGTTATTATTCTGAGGTTTATTTTTAGAAAATATTTATGATAAAAAATACTTTTTAAAATTAAATAATTTTTGAAAGCTTAATCAAATAAACAAATTATGTTGTTTCCGCTGTTCCTAAGTTGTCACAAGGCGAAAGAGAAAAAGGAATGTTCATATCTTCCTAACATACCAATTGTTGAGTTGAATATCTTATATATTATAGTAATTGTTTACCCTAAGAGCTCATTTGATATGAAATTGTAATTTGAAATTAGCGTTTGAATATATAATTTAATATTATATTATATTAAAGTTAAAATTATAACTTTATATTACAGGTCCAAACGCTTATTAGGATTCATAATGTGGAAGAATATATTGCTCATAATAAAACACCAACAATAACAATATTAACAAAGAAGTCATGGGTCGTGACTAGAATTCGTTGTAGTGAATAAATCCTTTTTATGTTTACTAAGTTTAATTTACAACATAACATATAAGAATTACCTCAAGTTTTATAAAGTAAAGATTTTAAAGAAGTAACTTTTTTCAAAAAAAAGTTCTTATATTATTTGATTTATTTTAGTTAAGGAATTTAAAGACATAATAATCATATTAAATATTTTGATGATTATTTTATGTTAGTGCAACAAAATAAAAAAAAATATCGCTATTCTCTGTCATTTTGATGTGGAATTCGTCTAAGGTGTCATATGTACCTCCTCTTCATGAGCTTGTTAACCTAGAAGTCAGTCAATTCTAATTAACCTCCCTCATCAATCCATTTTCTGCCAGGGACATTACGTACACCTTCCTTTAGGGACTTAGCGCCATCACTAAGAGCATGTTTGGATTGATTTTAAAAAGTAGCTTTTAAGTCAAAAAATAAAAGGTCAAACTTCAATGACTTTTAAGTCAAAAAATAAAAAGTAGGGGGAGACCTACTTTTGGTTTTTAACTTATTTTAAGTTATTTTTAACCTTGTCAAACACTTCCTAACTTATATTAAGTCATTTTTGACTTATTTTAAATTGTTTCTATATTTGTCAAACACTTTCAGAAGTCAAAAACTGACTTAAAAGTAGATTTGACTGACTTTTAAGTCAATCCAAACACCCTCTAAGTTTGTCCTATCAGCAGGGGCGGTTCAACGAAATATGTGGCCTAAAGCCAATACATAAAAAAGGCATAATTATATTTTACTTATTTTATTTTATATGTTTTAATTTTACTCGGCATGAAGTTTTAGATATATAAAAAAACTAATAATATAATTGTCTAAAATTAAAAGTGTATATAACATACGAAAAATATTTTTTGAATCGGACATGATATTTATTTTAAAAAATTTAAATTTCGTGAGCAGAATTATTATTTTTTACAATAATATATAATGCTCCTAATATTAGTGAATTTGGGGCCTTAAAAATCTTGGGGCTTAAAGCAAGTGCTTTAGGCTTCAGCCGGCCCAGCCTATCAGCGTAATGAGGGAATACACACTTTAATACAATAATATAATTGTCATGACCAAAGTCTTATAATATTATTCACTTTTTTCTTTATTTTAATGTGAGATTCGCCTAAAATATCATGTGCATCTTATTTTAAGAAACTTGCCAGTCAAAAAGCGTATCAGTTTTGTTTGCACTCAAACTCACCGTCGGTCCTCCGTCAAGGATCTCCCTAATACTAAATCTTTTAATAATGTGTAAGCTATTAGATAATAAATAGATTATACCTAAGACATGAAAAAAAGAATTTGAACTCCAGATTATGTATGAAAATAAATCAACATACCTTATTTACAACATTTGAATTTTGAACATTAAATATTTAGGTCAAATTTAATTTTCCTTATGCACAAACGATATGAAACATACTTATATAATTATATCATCAAAAGAAAATTAAATTGCATATAAACATATATAATGAAATATGAAAGAGAGAACCTATATTAGTTAAAGCAGATCAAATTAAGCAAAGAGTATTGAATTTTTAAAACATTAATATAAAAAACTAAAATAGAATAATATTATAATAACTTTTTTGTATAATATTGATATTTTGACGAGTGACCAGTAGAAAAAAAATCATATATATTACATGTGCTTTCTCTTATCATACAAAATTACTTCATCATAATTTTTATTAGGATAAAAACATAATAACTCTTTTGGGAATATGGCGAAATTGTCATTTACACATGTAAACTAGACGAGGGGCGTATTATTTTCTGAACTTTTTTTTAATTTTATATTATTACATGCTTAAACAATTTGAAGGTCCTATTATCCCCTCCTTCCCCTCTTCTTCGAACTTAATTTTTTTCGTATTATTTATATCAATATTCGAATTTTCTTTTAATTACACATGAATAATATGAAGGTCTTTGCATTATCACGTCATTTAAAAATTACATATAAATGTATTTAATAAAAAATTTAAATTTATATTACACTAAAGCAAATCAAATTCTACAAAATCTATGAAAATTTGTACAATTAGTAACTTCATTAATATGATACTGACATTTTAGTGAATGACAAATAGGAGAGTCAAATACAATTTTTCTTATCCTACCAAATAATTTCATCATAATTTTTCCAAAATAGTCCAACAATATTATTATAATTTTTTTAATATATATTTTGTCAATTTTTTAAGAATTTACCTATTTTCCTTGGAAAATTATTTATTCTATTAATCTAATCAAGAACATACCAAATTAACCTATTTTCCTTGGAAAATTATTTGTTTTATTAATCTAATCAAGAACATACCAAATTATATTTTAAATATTTATTTAATTTAAATTTGTTAAGAAGTTTAGAAAGAAATACTAAAAATGATGTTTTCATAATAAAAATAAATATTTCAAATGATATTTGTTTATACTAGTGTGGCAATTTTTTTTATTAGATTTTGAATTATCAAACAAGATGTGAATTACGTGCGAGACATGTTGAAATTTTCATTATATACAATTGTATTTATAAAAACATATCAACATAAGTACATAACTTGTTTATATCAATTAAATATGTTAAAGTAAGAATCCCCTTTTAAGCACTTACAATATGAAAATTGATTAACTTGACTTGTTACATCATTTAGATATTAAATATTTAATTAGTGTTTTAAAAAAAATCACGCAATGACAATATTAGACATACTGCATATTAATTATGCCATTTAAAATAAAATTACATGTATATAAATATCTATAACAAAATAAGAAAAACATTATATTATTCGGTGAGTTCCTTAAAAAATGATCGTTTTCTATCGGATCAATACGAACTTGACCTTTTGTTTAGAACAAATTAAATTACACAAAATATATGACATTTCAAATTAGTTGTGTATAAAATTAAAATAAATTAATTCATAGTAACTTCATTACTATGATATTGATATTTGGTGAGTGATAAATAGAATAGTCAGATATAATTTCTTTTTCACATCACCAAACTATTTTATCATAATAATTTTTCCAAAATAGGCCAATGATATAATCCTAATATCCTATAGATTTTGTCAATTCTTAAATTTTTATATATTTTCTATGACAAATCTTTTGTTTTATTGATTTAATTAAGAACATATCAAAGAATAAAAAAATAAATCTATATACATTTAATTTGTCTTAGTTAAGTGGTTTCGCAAAAAAAAAAAATGCTAAAGAAGGGAAATATAATGACAAAGCAAATATTTTGTATGATAATTTTAAGTCATAATACATAAACATGACTCTTAACTTGATTTCAGTGGACAACTATGTCCTCTAACTTTGAGTGTGCACAAGTAGACACTTAAACTTGTATAAAATTGAACAAGTAAACACACGTGTCCTACATGACATAATACACGTAGGATGCCATGTAAGATCCTTGGGTGTCATGTAGGACAAATGTGTCCATTTGTTCAATTTTATACAAGTTTAAGTGTTTACTTGTGCACACCCAATAAAGACCATAGTTCAAGGAGCACAATATGTACAAATTTCAGTTGGTTAATATAATTATCAGTTTTGACCCAAAAAAATAATTACGTATTGCACTAACATTAAAATTAGACATAATACATGAACATGACACTTAACTACGTCAGTTAACAACTATGACCTTTAACAAGTAGACACTTAAACTTGTATAAAATTGAACAAATAGACACACACATCCTACATGGCAATTTGCGTACTACGTGGTGTCCAATATGTATTATGCCACATAAGACTCATGTGTCTACTTGTTCAACTATATACAAGTTTAAGTGTCTACTTGTGGACACCAAAAGTTGGAAGGTATTAATGTGAAATGAAGTCAAGTTAAAGAGCATATTAATGTATTATATGTGAGATATATTTGATTCGCTCGATCTAGTGAAGCACTAAATGCTTGTCGTGCCTCTTCATATTTAGGGTTTGAAAAATAATAATTAAGCGAATTGTATTTGATTCGCTCGATCTAGTGAAACACCTAATGTTTGTCGTGCCTCTCCATATTTAGGGCGCGACAAAAAAAATATTATGCGAGTTATGTTTGATTTGCTCTATCTAGTGAAACACCGGATACTTGTCGTGCATCCCTATATTTAAGGCGTGAAGAAGTATAATTATGTGAGTTATGTTTGATTCAGTCGATCTAGTGAAGTACCGGGTGCTTGTTGCACCTCCCCAAATTTAGAGCGTGACAAAGTATAATCGTGCGAGTTTTTTTATTCTCTCGATCTAGTGAAACACCTGATGCTTGTCGTGTCTCCCCATATTTAAGGCGTGATAACAAATAATTATGTGAGTTATATTTGATTTGCTCGACCTAGTGAAACACCGAATACTTATCGTGCATCTCCATATTTAGGACGTGACAAAAAGATAATCACGCGAGTTATGTTTGATTGGCTCGACCTAGTGAAGCACCAAATGTTTATCGTGCCTCTCCATATTTAGGGTGTTACAAAAAGATAATTATGCGAGTTATGTTTGATTCACTCGATCTAGTGACACACCAGATACTTGTTGCGCCTCCCAATATTTAGGACGTGATGAATTATAATTAGTGAGTTATGTTTGATTCAGTCGATCAAGTGAAGCATCGGGTGCTTGTCGCACCTCGCCATATTTAGAGCCTGACAAAGTACAATCACACGGTTTTTTTTTTTTATTCGCTTGATCTAGTGAAACAGTTGATGCTTATCGTCTCTCCTATATTTAGGGCGTGACAAAAATAATTACGCGAGTTATATTTGATTCACTCGATCTAGTGAAGCACCGAATGTCTGCCTCCCTATATTTAGCGCGTGATAAAAAATAATTATGCATATTATATTTGATTCGCTCGATCTAGTGAAGCACCGAATGCATGTCCTACCTCTCCATATTTAGGGCGCGACACTATTATACATGAACTATACGGAATAAATTTACATAATCATATCATATAAAAAAAAATTACATATAAACATCTATAACACCATAAAAGAGAATTTATTTTGCTATAGAGCAAATCAAATTACAAAATAAAAATAAAAATATAGTCTTTTCTAATATCATTAATGTATAAAATTAAAATAAACTAAGAGTATTATAAAAACTCTATCAACATGACATTAATATTTTGATAAGTGACAAATATGATAACCACATATGAACCTATTCACGCCTTACTTATTTTCTCTCTTGGAAACTTTCTTTAATTAATCTAGTTAATAACATACTAAAAAATGAAAAAATAAATCTCTCTTCATTTTCCTTTTTTCCCTTAAAAGTCCAAAAAAATTAAAAATTTAAACACGAATCTCATCTATATATACACCTATTAAATGTATCTAGACAGAAAATCACGCAAAACACTAAAAGAAATAGAAGTAACATATTTACTTTCAAATATCGATCATTTACACTATGTAAATAATGATAAACCGAAGGGTATTTACGTACCCAAAATCATTATTATACTTCTTATGAAAAAGACAAAGTAGGTTTAATTTAATCAAATTAAAAAGATAAAGTGAACGCCGTCAGATTAAGTATCTGCCGGGAAAATTAAATTAACGGTGATCGGCGTTTTCTCCGGCGGGCCACATGGGCCTTTGTATTTTTCCTATAAATAGGGCTCTCCCCACTCTATTCTTTTCACTTTCATATGTGTTCTCTTCTTTCTCTCTCTAGAAAAAACTCTGTTTTTTTCTCTACAGATATACAAAGCACAAAAACTATATTGTAAAAATAAGAGAAATTTATTATTTTAATATAAATAAAATCAAATTTTATTTATATTAATAATTTTTTTTTCTCTTTGACCCTTTCTAGATTTCGTGGTGCTGTTCGGAGGTACTTTTCCCTTCTCTTTCTCTCTCTCCACACAATTTGATTAATAAATAATAATATATAATTAATAGTAAAAGAGTAAATAAAAAATAGATCGAATAAATTTTGTTGAAAAATAGATCGAAAAAGTGACAATTTAGTGGATTAAATTGGGTTTGATCTGAAGTGAATTGTATATGTGGAATTGAGAATTTCTTTGGTAAATTGACTAATGGTTTGTGTAAATTTTTAATTTTCTTGATTGGTTGTTAGATTATTGGAAACCCTAATTGGAATTGGTAAAGATTGAATCTGTTTGATGGATTTTTTGATTGGTAGGGTTCAATCTGGTATTTAATCTGGAAAGGTGTTAGGGGTGATTTAGTTGGGTGATAGTTGTTGTTAGCTGTATTATTTATGTACTGAGTGTATTTTTGTCACATTGGTTGGATTTGTTTTTGATGCATCATTAATTTTGTGGAGTTGGGTACTGTTTGTTGCATTACTTACTGTATATTTTATTGTGGGGAAGTGAAAAGATAGGACTGTTTATGTGTTGTTTTGATGAGTTTGTAATGGTGGATTAATAGATGTGAAAGATTGAGGCTAGGGTTTGTTAGGGGAGTATGGGTAGATCTTTTGGAGGGCTATGAGAGAATGTTGACATACAGAATTTTTATGCATTTGGATATAGTTCATATACAGATTGGAAAAATCATATGTGTAATATAGGAACGAATCGCACTCAAGGGGAATGGGTGTGGCCTAGTGGTTAGTGAAGTGGGTATGAGAACATTGAGGTCCCAGGTTTGAATCCCAATTGAGGTGTCCCATTTGTCTGATACCTGTTGCTGGTGGGAGGTGGTTTCTCTTGGAATTAGTCGAGGTGTAAAAAAAAAGAGGAGAAATATAGCCACCAATCTTGAAAAGAACTGATACTTTCTTTGGAATTTGTGCAATCTCTGTAGCCCATTTTCCTATCCTCTTAGTTCTGTATTTGTTTTTCCTCGTATTTGGTTGTTGAGGCTCATTCTCAGTTGCATGGGGTTGCATAGGAGTTGAACTTGCAGATATTCTTTGGGCTTGAGCTTGGTGATGATTTTTCAGTGTCTTTTTGCCTTCTTTTTATTGTATCATTGACTATGACACAGTTAATCTTTGTGCTACTGTAACAATCAATATTCAAGAGTTTAACTCCCCGATCATAGCATGCCTGATTTTTTTTTGGTTTTCCTTTTTTTTTTTTCTGCTGAAAGGTGAATTGCTGATTGAGATATTAATTTGATCATGCAGGCTATAACTATACGTTCCTGTTTTAACATTTTGCAACTGTAGCTGTGACTTGTGAGTGCTGACTGCTACTAAAGAAATTCACTTGCTTTGTGATTTTAGTATTCCAAATAGACGACGATGATGTAAGCCTTATGTTGTAGAGTGAATTGCAAACCTATGTGTTTGATGGATGTGACTTTTGTCCTTTAATCAAGTTTGTTGCATTCCCCAAATTGCAGTCTTTCTTGCTTTTAATGTTCTTTGAGCAATAAAGAGGTTAGAATAGTTGTCAATAGCTCTGAGAGAATTAAATATTTGCAAGAGGTGGTGGTATAAGCTCTTTTTGTTCAGTGTATATGCAATTATATTTGAGATGGGTTCTAAAGGAAGGGCGTTGTTTGATCTTAATGAACCCCCTGCTGAGGATGAGCAGGTTAATGATGGTGTCCTCTGTTTACAGCCTCAGAGAGCAGTTCCCTCTTCTAGTACCAACACTTCTGAGTTTTTGGCATCTTCTGTTGATCCTCCGGGGATAGTAAACAATCATGCATTTTCCCATGCCTCTTCCGTTTCAGGTTTTCAGCCCTTTGTTCGGTCAAAAGGTGCAGAGGCATCTAGAGCTCCTGAGGAACATGGGAGTGCTGGGCCCTCAACTTCGGGTGGTGCTTCATTATCTAAATCAAGTCAGGAACATACAATGAAGTCTTTGCTCCAGCCAGATCTTAACTCTCTTGATATGCAAGTGGCTGAAAAGGAAGAAGGTGAATGGTCTGATGCAGAGGGTTCAACATATGCAGATAAAAATTGTGGCTTCAATGATAAGTCGAATACTGATGTTGATAAAGCTTCGCAGGAGAAATCAGCAGTTGAGCCGGTGAGCAATAGTGATAAAGTTGGCTCTGTTGATAGTGCTTCTCAGGATAACGAGAAAGGGAATGGTGAAAATTACAATATTTCTTCTTTAGAATTAGATCGTGATACAAGTGACAGGAAAAGCAATAGTAGCAGAAATTCTGAAACCAGTAGTAAAGCTGATATCACCATGGATGGTCAGGAGGATTCTGGACAGGTGCCAAAACATAGAGAGATTAGAGGTGTTGAGGCAAGTCATGCATTGAAGTGTGCTAACAATTTTGGTAAGCGTCCTAAGGTTGACCAGCAGAAGGAAGCGATGCTGGGAAAGAAGCGCAGTAGGCAGACCATGTTTCTTGATTTGGAAGATGTTAAACAGGCAGGTTCTCAAAAAAGTATTGCTAGGCGCCAAAATTTCCCAGCACCTGTTACAACTCGCATTGTGAAAGAGTCTCGTAATGTTCCTCTGCCTTCTGAAAAGAATGGGGAAAAGCACAGTCAGGTACTTGTCAAAGATGTGAAACAAATTGATTCAACTAATGAAGGAAACTTGCCTATGGAATCTAATGATTCTAGATCTGAATCCAGTGCTGATGTGAACCTAGCACCTCTAGGTCGGCCAAGATGGTTGAATAGTGCTACTGACCTCACGTCTGAGGCTCAAACACCACCTATACCTAGACAGAGTTCTTGGAAACATCCCACAGATCAGAGGCAAAATAGAAATTCACAGTTTCCTGGTAGGAAGCCTGCTCTGGCCAGTCAAAACTCCATGGAACCAAAATTGGGAGCCAAAAAACCTCCATCCAAGAAGCAACCTATCGTGAGTAGCCCGTGCCAAGATACATCTGTAGAACGCCTTATTCGTGAGGTGACAAACGAGAAGTTTTGGCAACATCCAGGTACTTTTGAGTTCCACTTGATTATTATTCTCCTCTTTCATCATTGTGATTATTAGTTATTACCATTACTTTTTGTTGAATCAATATTTGCTTCGTTAGTCTTCTGTCTTGGAATTTTTTTTTCTTCTCTGTGCTTTTTAAGCTATGCGACATAGCATATAAACTTTTTCCTGCTGATTCTTGTTTGGGGTATGTCCAGCTTTCTGATGCTCCAACTTAGGTTTCAATAGAGAGCATTGCTCTTACTGTGCCTAGTAAGGTATGTGATGGGAGATAAGCATTTATCTTATCAAAATTTGCATTTCCCTAGAAAATTGTTAGAATGAGTGGTGCACAAGCAAATCCCTTCACTTTTTCTTGTGCTCTATAATAATGATTGTGTCATGAGATGGTACGGAATTCATCTTTGCTCTAGGTTTTATTCGAAGAAGCATGTGTTTTTTCCCACTGGGCACTGGACCGAATTGGTCATTCAAGATCTATTAACCCTTTAAACTTCTTTTATGTTGTATTTTTCATTTTTCAAGTATACTGGATCATAAAACTTTCTTTTTGTTTTCATTGGAAAGCTATAAACTGGTACCGTTTTACCAGCTGAACATTGTCGCATCTCTCTTTCTTGTATGATCAGTCAGTTTCCTTATGATGGTTCAAGTGTATTCAATAACATGTGTTTTATACTACCACTAGGTTGTTTTACTGGCCATATTTAGCTTCCTGTCCTATGGAATGCTTGGTGAGGCAGGATTTACTGTTTTAGTTTATTAAGTGGTGGTGTTTGTATTACTCAGGCCCATGCATAGCAAAGGGGATCCTCCAGCTTCATCTGGTGGGCATCTCAATCATCAGGATAGCTTGTGGGATGGAAGAATTTTTGTGTCATCTCAAAGTTGGCTATATGATTATTAGTGTATTTTTCATGATTTCCATGACTAACCTGTTCATATGTATCAGGATAAAGTTCTGAATACATCTTTGTGTTAGCTAACTTTATTGTTTAATGATTCTTCGGTTTGCTCCTCTGAAGCGCCTGTTTAGGCATGTTGAGTAGCGAGTCGCATTGTACTGCTCCTTGAGCCTCATAAGGATTTTTTTTTCAATTTCTTATTTGCCTTTGTTATGTCAAAAAGTGGTGTGGTGCATGAAGTTCCATCATATGGTGTATTATTAAGGGGTGAACTTCTCTTCATGTCAGATGAAGCGGAGCTTCAGTGTGTACCTGGTCAGTTTGAATCTGTGGAAGAGTATGTTAAGGTGTTTGAACCCTTGCTCTTTGAGGAATGCCGGGCACAGCTGTACAGTACTTGGGAGGAGATGGCTGACACAGGAACCCATGTGAGGGTCCATATTAAAAATATTGAACGGCGAGAAAGAGGTATAATGTGGCAACTTTATTTATATATTTATTTTATCCTTTGACTTGGATATGAGGAACAACTTTGTTTATACCAAATTAATATTTGGGAAGCTATTCAATTCCCTCATCATTCAGTGGGGACGAAGGAGGTCGAACAATTAATGTTGTGACTTTGAGCTGCTCTTGAGGGATTCATTTTTTCATTTTATCTATAGGTTTTCCTAGTTTTTCGAGTATCAAGCATGACAAGATTTTACTGTATCGAGGATAACAGAAGTGTTTGGGAGGTCCACTTAATATAGCTTACTCTTAGAATGGCTTCACTCTGAGAGAGTAAACACGCACACACACATTAAAGAGAAAGTTTAAGAGCCGGGAAGTTTTGGTCGGCCTGGCTGAATTTCTTTTCCTCCCTTTCTAATCAGCACTGTGTTCCTTCTGCACAGGATGGTATGATGTAATCCTTTTTCCAGATTGTGAGTGGAAGTGGTTATTCAAAGAGGGAGATGTAGCAGTTCTCTCCACTCCACGTCCTGGATCAGGTTGGTACTATATAACAGTCTGTTGGTGTGTATTTCAAATTTCCTATGTTTCTTCTTAATATTTTCGTACCAATTAAGCAGTCCGATCACGGAGAAGTGGCACCTCAACATTCGGGGATGGTGATGAGCCTGAAATTAGTGGTCGTGTGGCTGGTACTGTGAGGCGACACATACCTATTGATACTCGAGACCCTGCCGGAGCCATCCTGCACTTCTATGTTGGAGATCCGTATGACACCAACAGGTCAGTGATTAGACTTTTTAATTCCTTCCGCCTTCCGTTACTAGTGAGCTAAACGTCTTTGTATTTTGTTCTTTCAGCAATATTGGTAGTGATCACATACTGCGGAAACTGCAACCAAGAGGCATCTGGTTTCTGACTGTTCTGGGTTCTCTAGCTACCACCCAACGAGAATATGTAGCTTTACATGCATTTCGGCGTCTTAATCTACAGGTTATATCTTAAAGCCAGCTCTTTCTTGGAAATTCCTTTTCTGCCTGTTTACCAGTTTGAATAAAGAATTATGGTCTTATGTGTAGATGCAAAATGCAATTCTTCAACCAAGTCCAGAGCACTTCCCTAAGTATGAAGAGCAAACACCTGCAATGCCTGACTGCTTTACGCCAAACTTTACTGACCACTTGCACAGGACCTTTAATGAACCACAGTTAGCAGCAATCCAATGGGCTGCAACGCATACAGCTGCTGGAACTAATGGTATGACAAAGAGGCAAGATCCATGGCCTTTTACTCTAGTTCAAGGGCCACCTGGTACAGGTAAAACACACACAGTGTGGGGAATGCTGAATGTCATCCATCTTGTTCAGTATCAGCACTATTACACAGCATTGCTCAAGAAACTTGCTCCTGAAAGCTATAAGCAGAACAACGAGAATAACTCCGATAATGTTGTTACTGGATCCATTGATGAAGTCCTGCTAAGCATGGATCAGAATCTCTACAGAACCCTCCCAAAGCTATGTCCAAAACCTAGAATGCTTGTCTGTGCTCCTTCAAATGCTGCAACTGACGAGCTTCTTGCACGTGTTCTTGATCGTGGATTCATTGACGGTGAGATGAAAGTTTATCGACCTGATGTTGCACGAGTTGGGGTGGATTCCCAAACGCGTGCCGCCCAAGCAGTTTCTGTGGAGCGGAGAACTGAACAGCTTTTGATGAAGAGTCGTGATGAAGTTTATGGGTGGATGCACCAGTTGAGAGCTCGTGAAGCTCAGTTGTCGCAGCAGATTGCTGGCCTTCAAAGAGAACTAACAGTTGCTGCAGCTGCTGGTCGTGCACAGGGATCTGTTGGAGTTGACCCTGATGTTCTTATGGCTAGGGACCAAAATCGAGATACTCTATTGCAGAACCTTGCGGCAGTGGTTGAGAATAGAGATAAAATACTGGTGGAGATGTCCCGCCTTCTGATTTTGGAGAGTAGGTTTCGTGGTGGTAACAATTTCAACATGGAGGAAGCTCGTGCTAGTCTGGAGGCTAGTTTTGCCAATGAAGCTGAAATTGTTTTCACTACTGTCTCAAGTAGTGGGAGAAAATTATTCTCTCGTCTTACCCATGGTTTTGACATGGTAGTCATTGATGAAGCAGCCCAGGCCAGTGAAGTAGGAGTCCTTCCTCCTCTTTCTCTTGGTGCAGCACGATGTGTTCTTGTTGGGGATCCGCAGCAGCTTCCTGCTACGGTTATCAGCAAAGCAGCTGGAACTTTGATGTACAGTAGAAGCCTCTTTGAGAGGTTTCAGCAAGCAGGCTGCCCAACTATGTTGTTATCAGTGCAGTACAGGATGCACCCACAAATTAGGGATTTTCCTTCTAGGTACTTTTATCAAGGTCGCCTTAGTGATAGTGAAAGTGTTGTGAATCTGCCTGACGAAGTTTACTACAAGGACCCTTTACTGAAGCCTTACATCTTTTATGACATTACCCATGGTCGGGAATCACATAGAGGTGGATCCGTTTCATATCAGAATACACATGAAGCACAGTTCTGTCTTCGTTTGTATGAGCATCTTCAAAAAACTTGTAAATCTCTTGGTGTTGGGAAGGTTACTGTAGGTATAATCACTCCATACAAGCTGCAACTTAAATGCCTCCAAAGGGAGTTCGGGGATGTTTTAAATTCTGAAGAAGGAAAGGACATTTACATAAATACTGTGGATGCTTTCCAGGGTCAAGAGCGTGATGTTATTATAATGTCATGTGTGCGTGCCTCAGGTCATGGGGTTGGGTTTGTTGCAGATATACGGCGAATGAACGTTGCTCTTACTCGTGCAAGACGAGCTCTTTGGGTATGTTACTTCGGTCTCTGTTTATGTGCATAATGCTATACTCATAATATATACGTGCAAACGGCAACATATGAGTCAATATTAACTTTAATCCTTATTGTTCTCTTAACAGGTAATGGGTAATGCCAATGCTCTGGTGCAATCAGAAGATTGGGCTGCATTGATTGCTGATGCCAAAACCAGAAAATGTTACATGGACATGGATACTTTGCCTAAGGACTTCTTGCTACCCAAGGCAGCTTCTCACGCTCCTCCACCGACCAATATGCCTAATAATCGAGGTTTAAGATCTGGGTCACGACATAGAATATATGATTCACACATGGAGCCCAGGTCAGGAACACCTTCAGAAGATGATGAAAAGCCAAATGCATTACATGTAAGGAATGGAAGTTATAGGCCTCCTAAGCCATCACTGGACAATTCGTTGAATGATTTTGATCAACCTGCTGATAGATCTAGAGATGCCTGGCAAAATGGTATACAGAGGAGGCAAAATACAGCTGGAATTGGGAGAAGAGACCTGTAGTTGGTGTCCATGAATATGTGCCATATATCACAGGGACCAATCATTTTTGTTCCTGATGTTGTCTTTGCTCCTGGCTAGGAGATTGGTTGATGGCACAGCTGCGCATGCTGATCTTATGTGCAACATGGTTTGGTATAAAGTATTCCTTGGTGATGCAAGAATGGAAGGCTATATGGAAGTAAGGAAGCTGTTTTTTTTTTCTGAAGACTTTGCTCCTGGCTTGGACAGAGGTTGATAACACAGCTGGTCAAGCAGCTAATTTCGTGTTCAGAATATTGTTTGACAAAAGAATTCTTGTCAATGAAGAGAATGGGTGGGTATGTCAGAAAGGAAGAGATCCTGGTTGATTATGGTGGTACAGTTGGAAGCTTTAACCAGTTAATGGGACTTTGAGCATGGGAGCTCAGTCGTGCCTGAAGTTCTTTTGCTGACAGATTATAATGGTATATGTTGAAACGAATGCTTCGGTTGGGATGAGAAGAAAAAAGCTTATCCCAGCAAATGATCTTTGAATATACAGCCATTCGGCTGGAAAATGGCAACCCTTTATGATTGTTCTCTGTTGATAATAATATATACCCACCGAGACTGACCCTTGAGACTTTGCAGCATGGTGTAAGTAGTATGTCTGGCCTTGACAAGACAACTAGTCCATGACAGAAGCCCAGGACAGAGAGAGAACTGAACTTGGCCATGTGGGGAAATTGTTTCAGAAAGTTAACGTACTCATTGAAGGCTCTGAACATGGAACTCTGGTCAGATGGTGGCAAGTCTGTGATTTGCAGAACCATTACGAGCTGATGAACAAGTCACAGGAACACATATAAACTGACTGAGTAGAGTCCCAAATGTTGATATGGAGGGACCTGGAAGATAGCAACTAGTTCTGTACATATTCGTGTGGAGAGCATAATTCTTTTCATTAGGTTGTAGTCTCATACTTAGGAATGTTGCAGTACTTTTTGTTATCCTTCTCAAATGAAATCTTGAAGTTCATATCTTGTCCTTTATTAAATAACTGTGTCTCTTTTCCATGTTCAATTCATTTATTGTATGTTCGATCACATTCATCAATGAAAAATGAAAGAAGGATTGTGCGTTTTAGTTCAATTCTCTCAACTACCTATTGCACTTCTGCAAAATTCATCAACAAATTACTCCTGTGTTCATATAACATTTCTAAACTGAGGCATTGTTAATACACAACACAAATAACATCTGTATTTATATATAATAACATATTTGAACGTATATTATAACAAATTCTCTTTCCTTTAATTTGACGACTGCGAATAGTGAGATATAGCTCAACTATGAAATGAAATGAAATGAAGCAGCATTTTGGTTTCAAAAGCGAAGTATATAGTGTTTGCACATATAATAATTGATATGCATTAAATTTACGCATATAAAGTGTATCTGCGGTGGAATATACTTTATGCGTGCTCTTGTATCTGCGCGTATACAATATCTCTACTCTACTCTAGTGCTCTATATCAATTCAAATAATAAGTGTACCTACGCATATGTGCTATAAACTCCAACCTAACATTATATTATGTACTATAAATTACGGCTATAAAGATTAATTAGAGTGTAAACCTTCTTCAATTCACCTAATAGTTCGTTCCTTAGAGAGTTAGAGTGTAAAATTTTCTACGATTAACATGATTGAGACCACTCTGCCACTTATGGTGTTAGTTTCATATTGGACTTGATACTATAATAGATAGGGACGTAGGGTACTAATCTATAGAACTTTTGAAAACTGAACTTATTAACATTAGACACATGATATGGTAAAACTGAATATAAGACATAAAAATTGAAATTTTCAAAGATCCAAATATTTGTACTAAAACCAATATCCAATCTAAAATTCATAAATTTTAAAAATAAGATTCAAAATCTAGTATCTATAATCCAAAAATTCAAATCAAATATCTAAAATATTCTATTTTAATTGGATTTCAGATTGGCTATGCGGCTATGCGCACGCCCCACCCTACTTTCACATTTAAGAGACACTTGAAACACTAAAACTTTAGGGGTTTGAATATCAACATCTATATTTGCCTGCCATTTGATTGAGGACTCATAAATAAACGTACAAGTTGGCATATTAAGTCAATAGACTAAAAATAATTATATTCAATAGTTAAATATAAAAAATATTATATATTATATTTAATAGTTAAATATAAAAAATATTATATATTATTTAATATTAAAATATATTATATGTATATCATATCTTAATAATATACCAAATAAATATATTTCCAAACTATTAATTTAGTGAATGATTACTTATGTCAATTTTTCTAAATAAAATACAAGTCTCTTAGGTCTCATTTGAATTTGGCTTTGAAAAAACGGTTTTTTATTTAAAAAAGGAATTTATTTTACGGTTAGAAAAGATTGTGTATGTTTGAAATTGAACAAATTAGATGACAAATCGTTGTGTTAGTAGCTGTCTTGTGTCTATTTTCAAACCATAAAGAGTTTCTAGAACAATGTAGGAATATTCTAGAACAATGTGGTAAACAAACAACTCATGTTTAATTTTATATGTTATTAAATTTAAGTTTGATCAATAAATGTTGTATTTTTTTAGAATAGTTTTGTGATAATGTATTATATTTTTATAATGAACTTTTGCTTATTTTGTAGGATTGTATAAGAAAATTGGAACAATTTTAATAGTTTTCACAACTTATGAGATTTTATGTTTATGAGCTAACAACACAACTTAAAAATTCAAATAGTATATCCTAACAAAACTTCAACTTCATCTCATATGATTTTATATCATAATTTCAAATCACGATTTCATTTTACATAATCAAACGATCTTTAAATAAAAAATAATATAATACATATGGCGGAGTGATTAAATGTTAATCTCTTATAGTAATTACTTCAAAAGCATTCTTAGGTTATGGTAGCGTCATACTTTGTATCTATATAGTATCATTTTTCATTCGAATAAATATCGAGTAATTTTATCATTTTTAAAAAAGAAATATACCTAACTTTAGTTCACATGGTCCATTTCAATTGCATTGACCAATATATATAAATTATAAGCCATGTCCTTACTCCTTAGGTGCATTTTTTATTCAATTACACTGACCTCATTTTTTGTAACTAGTTATTTAACTTCAAGTGTCGTTTTTCAAAAGTGGATCACGTTATTTAATTGTAAAAGAGTTTAAATTAAACATGTGTATTATATCACAATTTTTTTACTTGATCATTAAAAGTGATGTATCTTAAACACTCTGAAAAATTTAAGTAACTTAAAATGTTATCGTGCTCAACCATATACCACATGAATTTTTCATTTGGTGTCTTAAGTTTCAAAGATAAGATTTATATTATTGTAAATATCACTCCTATTTATAAGAATTAGGCACAAAAAAAAGGCTATAAAAAGATTTGACATTCATTAATTATCCACTGAATTTTTTAGTTCACAGAAATAAAAAAAAGTCAAACCTAAGAATCACTTAGAAATAAAAATTGCTAGTAGTCGTGCACAACATAAAGTAATATATCCCCCATTTAAAATATTTAAAATTAACACAAATGGTTACGAAATTCAAGGATAAATCAGTCTTTTATATATATATATATATATATATATATAAAATAAAATAAAAATTCGAATTTGAATAATAATTAAGGATCTAGGTGGGAGTCCCATATTCTTCCAATTTTTATAATTTTAAAAAGAAAAAAGTGGAACAAGATAAAGAGAGATGAGATTGGTGGGTATGACAAATTTATATGAGATTGGTCCCTCATTTTTATTATTGGTGTTTAGTACTGTTTCGGTGTTTGATTAAATTCAATTTTTTGCTGAGAAATTTTACTTTTAATGAGTAAAATGTTTTCTATCAAAGACGACTTCATACCAGTACTCGAGTTTAAATACGTCTAATTAGGAATGAAAAAAAAATTACTTATACAACCATCATGTGACCCTTGGTAGTGGAGTGAATCCAATCGATTTCATTATCATTGATTTATAGTTAGTTCCGTACTTATCATTCTATAACTAACTGGTAACGTTAATTATATTTAATTTAAATTTTGAATCTATCTGTACGTGCGTTTATCGTAGAGTGGGCGGAAGGGAGTGGGGGCTAGGCCCTTGTGAGGGTTGGCATGTCAATATGGGCCTGCATGTTGTAAGGTCTTGGTGACATTATTATTTTAACAAGTTGGAAACTTTCTTTTGTTTCTATTATTCATTAGAACAAACTCTGTTTGTCCTTGTGCTTTTAGGACCTAATTGGCTTCTGTCATTGCATAATTATTTTAGTAACATTGATAAAAGAGCTTCTAAGTTTTTCCAATAAACTCAAATTAAATCACAAACGCAATGAGTAAACTAATTTATTTATATATATAATATATATGTCGGCAAGAAGATTTCACAATAAATACGACTTCTACAAGTTATAAATATAGTTGAGCTATTTTTTATATATATATTTTGAGTTAAACGATTCACATGTATAAATATTAATATCGAACTCTATCGTATTGTTAAAAGTTATGTTGAGATGGATAAAATCCTTGCATTTTTATATGAGGTTTCGAGTTCGAACATAGGAATAAAAAGAGTCTTGATACAAAATATTTCTCTCTTTAATAAGTCTTATATTGCATGAATTCAAATTGGTCGGGGAACTAAAATTGGTACCAAATACATGATAAGAAACAAAATGAAAACTAATATTGGGAGATTACTTTTTTTTTTCTTTTTTCATATATTCATTTGGTATTCAAAACTCACTAAACGGATTGTTCTATATTTTCGCAACATAAAGTTCATGAAAGAGAAAATGTTCCCTTCTAGAGATCTTTTATTCAGAGAGTGTGAACATAAGATCTCTCATTGAGAAATAAGAGATTCATCCACATCACACTTTTTAGTGATATTAAGGAGATAATTACACGTATTTGTTGGTTGTGTGGAGGGACCGTTCAAGAACATTAATGGCCTAAAGCTAAAATCAAATGGAGACGTTAAATATTTTTTATGAAATCTATTCTTCTAGCTTTTTGGGATGCAAAATTGATATGAAAATATTTTTTATGAAAACCTTAAATAATTCAATTAATCTTCATGAGACATAGTACTATAGATATGTCAAACTCCTAATAATTTTTTTTCTATGAAAAGTTTATTTTTTCTACAAACAGTACTCAATAAACAAAAAAAAGTCCTCAATTATTTTTAAAAAAACCTATTATTACTATGTTAAAAAAATAGGGTTCCTCAAATTTTGGAGGCTTAAGATGAATATTTATTTTTAAACTCTTTAGAACCGTCCTTGGTTGAGTGTGAACAAACTCCCATATTGGTGTTGGGTACTCTTAATTAATGATGTAATGCTTTTAGAAAAAAAAGTTTGCGCGATAATATCACACTATATTAAAAATATTTTAAAACTGTTTTAATCCAACAGCTGAGATCGATACAATGATTCAATGAGATGAATATAAAGATGAAAAAGTAATCACATACGGTCAATTTAATGTCTTTGCTCGTCTACTTGTCGCTTTGCTACCTTTATCCACGGCTTCAAGGACATATATACACAAAAAGAAACTATTGAGCTTTGATTGCCATATATACTCATTGATATGAATATATAATATAATGACACATAATTAATTTTTAAATTAACTCATGAATAGTGACGAATCATATAAATATTCTAATTTTGATATTATGATATTTTATACGAATTTTATGAAAATCAAACTTTAAAATGCGACATAACAACAATATAAAATATATTGAATAAAATTTAAAAAGAATAGAATAAAAAGTAGTTAACTTGACGAACTGAAAAAGACTTTGAGGGACCAAAAGTAAATTACCTTACCTGCTTGCTGCTTCAGGATTTTACGATTTTGACCATTTTATCCTTTGTCGTCACCAGGAGGGACCATCTTCAGATTTTTCTCACATGGTGAGTGCTATTCATACATCTAAATTATAATACAATGTGAGGATTATTTCCCATCATATATGTGTTTAATCACTATAAACAATGAATAGTGACCTCTCTAATCTCTGCCAAAAACTGATCTTCTTCCAGATGACTCTGTTTCTTGATCATTGAGGAGATCTTCTTGAACTTTATCCAATTCTTCAAATTTACAGTTACCCAGGTAACAACTACTCAATTCTCTTCTGGGTTTTTTATATTTTTGAAAATGACTACTGGGTTTTTGTTTTCTTGAGCACCCACTCTGTTTTGATGAGTTTTTATAGCCTGTTTATTGAATTTTGTGATCACTACAACTATAGTTTCTGGCTTTTAGAAATCATGAGTTAGTTGGTAGCAAGCTAAATAAGCTTATGTGGTGTGATGATTTGGACAATTGGACTTAAAATTATGTTAAAACCCCATAAAGAGGGTACCGGAAACAAGGGTAACTTGTTGATGTTTGCACTGTATACTGGAAAGTTTGTGCAATTGGAAGTTTTCAATTACAAGGTTTGGTCTTGGTTGTGTAAATCTCAGGCTACGTCAAGAATGTAAGAAAAGTAAAGTGGTGGTGGTTTTTGTTTTTTTTTTTTGTAGAAAAAGTGAAGTGCTGTTTTTTTGGGAATAAGAATCACTGAAATGAGGATGTGCACTTCGAATATTACCTCCGGACATGGAAGCTTCACCTAAAGTTGCTACTCGTGTTTGAGCGAACTGATTTAATGGATGATGATTGATGAAATTGACTATCATTCCATCAATAACAAGTTCCTTAGTGATAGTAGAAATGAAGAAGAGCTTGATAGATTTTAAATGTTG
Source organism: Solanum etuberosum (assembly GCA_029582245.1). Taxonomy (NCBI): domain Eukaryota; kingdom Viridiplantae; phylum Streptophyta; class Magnoliopsida; order Solanales; family Solanaceae; genus Solanum; species Solanum etuberosum. The sequence continues at coordinate 56,718 of JAJONR010004465.1, forward strand.
TTTCTGATCTCTTGCAGCTAAACCATTAATCTAGGTTTATATTGTTCCTTAACAACTTAGTGGACATTGCAATATTTTCGTGTTTATATTTACCTGTTGCACCGTCTGGGAATGCGAACAGGAAATCATGTTAGGCATTAACACATTTTTCCTCCTCAAAGCTTCTCTTAGTTTGAATCTTGACTTTTCAATCTGGTAATTTGAAGATTTTATACCAAACATATTGCTCTGTAGAGTTTTTATCCGTCAAATATCTGGTTATGACATAGCATGTGGCTTAATGACATATTTGGCGATTGAAAGGGGAGTGCTAAACTTGTGGTGGTGGTGTCTAGTATAAAGTGTTGATCAAGGAAGTGTGGGTAAAGAGAATGTTTTATTATCATTTTCTTGTTAGAACTTAGAATGTCATCAGTTTTGACTTTGGACTTCATATATCAATATCAGAAGATTTGTTGCAAACTGCTGGTGAGTTCCACGTTGAGGTGCTAATGTACTGGTAGAGGAACTAGAATCTTTAATGTGATATATCATAAGATATTATGATGAAGATACATAATGAGTTTTTTCATGCTTTTTAACATGGCTTACTAGTTTAAGGGCTAAACATTCAAAATATTCAAATTCCGATGTTAGATATGGAAGCTAACAAATGAAAACATGTTAAGGCTAGTAGTAAACATACATGAAATACCTAGTCAAAGATGATAAATGAGGTGATACAAAGAAATTGTGGTCACTGCTAGGCGATTATGCCTTTCCCTGCATGAGTCCCATGAACCAATGAAGGCTGATTAGGTTTTGTCATCTACTATATAGTGCTCAATAGATTATCCTGGTTACACAAGTTGCAAGCAACAGGCAGCAAGTTTCTTGTTAGCATTATAAAAGGAAAAACAGATACGAGGAATGTTTTGTAAATGTGATTTAAACTTCTTGCAACTAATGTCATTTCTGAGATGGTCCTAACTTCAAGGTTTATGTTCAGAATTTGCAATCCCACACAGTTGCTAATACGGGGAGGTATTTCTTCATATTCACGTCTTGCAAAAGTTCATCACTCTAACGGGGAAATGGTTCTCTTCTCCTTTATGTCCTAGACAACAAAGGTCTGCCTGAATAAATAATTATATGGGCTTTTATTTATTTTTGTTTTTTGATCTTAAAAAGATTTTGATAAGACAATGAAAAAGTTGCAACTATTTTCTGCTACATTTATGAGGGGAGGGTTTCCCTTCAATTCTTGGCTCTTGCTTGAGTTGTGTTTGTTCTGATCCGTGGTTATAGCTGTGTTCTTGTCAGGCTGCACTATTACAATAAAACTTTACTTTGTAGTCATTTTCATTACAGTGTGCAGTGGTTGAATAGTTTTGATTACACCAGTAAAGTTCCCTGAAACTATGAGTACTGGTCCAACAAAATCCACGCCAAATGGCTTTGAGAATTCTTTGAGACCGGAAGAAGAACAGAACAAGGTATCTCAATTTTTAAAGTTCCGTTCATGGTTTTAAGCTGGATTGTGCTAATAAACAGTACTTTATTTCTAGCAGATTGATGAGATGAGAAAGTTGATTGGGCCGCTTTCAGGTAAGTTGGCCCTTTATTGTTCTGATGCATCCATTTCAAGATATTTAGCAGCTCAAAGCTGGAATGTGAAGAAGGCAGCTAAGATGCTTAAAGCGTCCCTGAAGTGGAGACTGGATTTCATGCCTGAAGAAATTCGCTGGGTACTGTTACAGAACCCCCCCCCCCCCCCCTCTCTGTCATGTTCTTTTTTACCATCTTCAAAAGTGTCTAGATGCTTGTTTGACACTTATTTCTTGATGGACTTTTGGAACCTGCATTTATGGGTCTTTCTTTCTTTTTCTTGTCCTTTTCTGTTTTGTGGAGGAGAGAGAATGATGCTTTTGTTAATTAAAATTAACTTCTTTTGAGTTGTACGCCTCCTCAATCGGTAGACCTTTGGCATGATCTGCTTCATAATTATTATTTATCAGTGACAATTTTTTTCCGATAGATTGTTTTGTGCATTACCTCAGTCTGTATCTGCAGGATTGTAACCCTGAAACCTGATAGTAGTATTTGTACTGATCATGTTGATAATAGTATCCTCTGTTCTTTCTTGCTATTTTTTAATTCTTTTTAAAAAGCATTTCTTTGATACAGGATGATGTGGCTAGTGAAGCAGAAACAGGCAAAATTTATAGGTCAAACTATAAAGACAAGCATGGGAGGCCAGTTCTTGTCATGAGACCTCGTTGCCAGGTAGGTTTCAGTTTTGCTTTTTCTTTCTTGGGTAAAATACTTGTGTGTTACGATCATATTGCTTATGACTTTCTTATCCAATTGGTTAATTGAAATAATAATTGCAAGGTAAATGAACATTTAAAACCATTTAAACTCAGTTAAGTATGTGGACTTATTTATTTGTTGATTTGTACTTGATAAGGGTGTGTATGAGTATTTTATATGGGTGAATGCAGTTATATGCTAATTTTTTCAGAGTATTTGAAGAACTTTTAACTAGTCATAAACATGTCATACCTCTTTGACATGGCTATGTCAAGGCAAATAAAAGGATCTATGTTATATAGGCCTCAAAGCTACAATGTCTGTATCATTCTTTTTGTGTTATTTATATTACCTCTATTTGATGAACTGATTCAAATTGATTATGCTCGTCTGTCAGCAACTAAGAAATGTACTTCAAAAACTGCATTAATAAGTTATACTGATTAATGTTTGGCTACAAGAAACTAACACAAGCTTGATAACATTTTGAGTCTCTCCTTGCAGAACACTAAGTCTGTAAAAGGACAGATGAAGTATTTAGTATATTGCTTGGAAAACGCAGTTTTAAATCTCCCAGAAGACCAGGAACAGATGATCTGGTTGATTGATTTTCATGGATTCACTCTGTCAAATATCTCAATCAAGGTGACAAAAGAAACGGCTCATATTTTGCAAGACCATTATCCTGAAAGACTGGGGATAGCTATTTTATATGATGCACCCAAAATATTTGAACCATTTTGGAAGGTAATTTGCCCTCAAACTTGTTTAAGTTAGCAGTTGTTAATTTTGTGAATGTTACACTACAGGATTCTACTTCTTTATAATGTGTACTGAATAAACTTTTGATTATAATCATTGGCATGGACTGTGACCTCCAATGTTAATATTGAAACTAAAGATCATCTCGACAATAAGAGATTTCCTGACACCAGATAAAAGGATATCTTTTGGTATCTTAAGATTGCAGCAGTGAGGCTCACTGTCAGGTAAATGCCAAAGAAAAATGTTCATGCATGGGGTTGTCATGAGAATTGCATAACTGACGACATGGTCAATTGGTGTTTGCAATTGGTATATGAGCTGTATCACTTTTTAATACTCCTCTATCAGTCTTCTGTAGGCCTAGTCCTTTACTCTGGGTGTATGAGTTTGCTGGTAGCTTGTTATGATGCAGACTGGGATTAGCTTTGTTTGCCTAAACTGAGCCGAAGTTGTAGTTACTTCTGACTTTCTGGGACTCCAAGACATTGTCTGCATGTCTTGCATAGTTGTAATTACTTTTTAGAAATTCAGTCGTGCGTAAGATGGCTGATGGATTTTGGTGCAAACAATGGCTTTCCCAAAGGACAGAAATGCTGAAACATTGAAGGCTAGTGTCTGCAGTAGAAAACTTAATTCATGTATTGCGATGCATGGAATAGAGTAAGAAGAAAGAGGACAATGTTGTCAATCAGATGATCATGGACTTCCATTTTCACGAAATCTAAACACACACTGAAACAGAGAAACTATAAAAAGTTAAGTGAGGAAACAACGGCACGTGAGAACTGAATCAGGGCTTTTGATGAAAGCTAGTTTTACTTGATCAAGAAAAAATAACTGGATAAAGATAAGAGGCCTTCTGAAGAAAAGAAAGAACAGAGGAACCAGAATTGTTGACAGATGTATAATAAAAGCAGGAAAGTATGAGTTATATATTAATTACTTATCCTCCCCCAAGATTTGGTTGGGTTATTTAGCAACCATTAGATCGAAAATATGTGCCTGCTTTAATTTTAAGCATTCAAGTTGCTGCATTACTTAAGGTTACATTTGCTTTATTCCAATGGATTCCCATTGGACTCTGTTTTCTCAAATATTAAGATGACACATCCCTTATTTGCAGCATCTCCATTTGATTACCAGGCAACCAATTATTTTATTTATCTAAATGGTGCAGCTAGCAAAGCCTTTTTTGGACCCAAAGACTGCGAGCAAAGTCCAATTTATGTACTCAGATGACCCCAACAGCAAGAAAATGATGGAAGAACTGTTTGACATGAGTCTGGTGGAGTCTGCATTTGGCGGAGATGATAAGGCTGATTTTGATGTCAATAAATATGCTGAGAGGATGAGAGAAGATGATAAAAAGTTGTCTTCTTTCTGGAAGAAAGACGATAATTCTGCATCAAATGCACAACCAACTGTGACAGCTGATCCCTCTTTAGAGCCAACGAATTCTGATTCTGATTCTGATGTCTTAAATGAGAAAGTAGAGAAACCTTCTCTTGATGTTGATGAAGAGGAATTATCAATTGAAGAAACTTTGCCTGGAACTGACAGTACAAATGCGAATGTTAAAGCAGTGTAACTAAAGGCAATGTCTTCAACTTTTTAGTTTTGCTGACTAAATGCTCACAACATGGGCAAATTAACCATTTCTCCAAATGGTTCAGAACTGAAGTGTACTCAGCAGAGAACATTTTAATCAAGGTGATGTAATGAGTGATATGCTATAAAATGAATGTTGTGCCACTTTATACTTGGTAGTTCTTTTGGATGCTTTGCATATACCAATTCTTTTAACACAAGAAAATGTGGAGACAGTAGCTTTTGCAAAATGACAGTTCATTCACTGCCATCAAATTGCTTTTAAGGAAGCTACAAGGTGCTTCAAATTAGCACGTCTAAGGTTCCATTCCGCGTTGTACCCATGGAGATTGAATTTTACTGATGTGTATAGTTGATAGCAGAAGAAATGATTGAAGTAGCAATTGGAATATTAATTTGGCAATATGAATAGTTCAATGAAACTAAATTCTGAAAGTTGTATGGGAATAGAATGACACAAACATTTTTGGAACAATCCAAAAGGTTCAAATTTTGTGTATACATTGAGAGATGGAGTATCAAATAGCATTCTGAGATATTGATGAACTCAGTAGCATGATTTTTGGAAGAGACAATTTTTGCAGTGGGGAATCATCATCATCATACTTATTCTATAAGTTGGGAAGCCCATAATTGAAAGTTGGATTACGATTATACACTTCCAAAGTTAATTTACCATTATAATTTCTTATTAAACATTAGATACTTATTGCGTCTAATTTGGGTTAATTGAAATTCAATTATTGTAAATTACTACCATTTGAACGTGGTTAACTGACAATAATATTTGATTCTAATGTAAGTCTTTTCATCTCTTTAGGAGTTAATTTCCTCAAGTGATATAGCTTTTAATTAAAGTATCTTTCTGATTAAACTATTTTGTGGTACAAACTTAAAATAAAAATTGAAGATCAACCTGCAACGCACATTCACAGAAAATAGCATAATGCAAATGGAACCACATAGCTAGCTGAGAAATGAAACCCCATGTATATTCTACATTGTCTTATTTATAAGCTGTATAGATGAACAAAAACACTAGTAGGCTCATTGTCTTTAATCTGTCTACTCATACTGATCAAAACCAACATATTCTACATTACAATTCACAGTATCAACATATATAGAACAACATTTATGAAAAAAGTGGCCGAGTTTGTTTGGCCTATCTATGCGAGGACTACATTAAACGAAAAAACAAATCACTCCCATTTGCAAGAGAAACTAGTCTACAAGAGGCATATCAAATTTACTTCAACTGAAAGCAAACCCCTGCACAAACCATGAGATAATTAGATTCAAGAATCATAGCAGGTGGTTTTCAAGGAATAGAACACAAGTAAATCACCATACCTTGTCACGTTACTCAAACATATCATCTAGCTTTTGTCTGTACTGAGCCAATTTCTGTGATTATGAAAAAGAAAGGGGTACTTGGTCATACAAGGATAATCAATTAGCTATTATCGGCGAAATGCTAAAATGCAGGACTTTAACAAATGTAAACACTATTTGCTTTGCATTTTACTATGTTCCTTTTTCACTTATTTCTTCTGTACCCTATGCCTGACTGAAGAATATCTCAATTAATGTTGGAGAGGTGAGAACCTGAGGATTCTTACTCAGACAACTTAAATCAAATGAAACTCCAAAGTATAGAAGCAAGCACCGCTGTTTGGCCTTTGTTAGAGGTAGCGGCCTTTGTTAGAGGTAGCAGCAACCTAATTTTCCGATTCTTAACTATATGATTACACAGCTTCATACTTGTTTAGCAAACTATATGAAGTTCAAAACTTTGTGCTATAACCCAATTGTAATGCCCAATAATAACCTTTGCATGTTCAAAGCTATTTTTCTTAATCGTACCCTTTAGCAAATTAACCAGTTGATCAACAGGATTCTTTCAGGATTCACTTTCATCTAACTGTTCGTCAAACAAGAATGTGACGTCTACACAAAGATGAAACGACTTCAAACATAACTTTGAGAATTTGCATACCTTCGTATAAGCATAGACTGTTGCCTCAGTTGGGGCTGGAGGACTTCCTCTGCGAATAAACCTTCCTTCTTTGAATATGTAAAGCATGGGGATTCCAGTGGCAAGCTCCAAACTTATAACCTGATAAGAAGAGTTTCAATTCGTAATGTTTCCTAACAGGACAAGACAAAAAAAAATATGCAAGAGATTCCAATAAGTTTGAAATTCCACCTCTTGGGATGTTAGCTTGTCAAGATACATAATGATGGACCTCAAAGAGTTCCCATGGGCTGCAATCATTATATTTTTTCCACTTGCCAGTTGGGGTTCAATCTGCAACATTACAGCAACAATGTCATTTCATAAAACCTAAAACAGGATTGATAATATGATGGAACAGAAATATGCTTCAGCTTACGTGCTCTGTGAAGTAGGCAACAGCTCTCTCTGCACACATTTCCAAACTTTCTCCGTTCGGAGGAGGAATATCATAGCTACGACGCCACTCATGAACCTGCTCACTTCCATATTTATCAGCTGTTTCCTGCTTATTAAGACCTTGTAATTCCCCATACCTACAAAATAGCAAAGTCATACATCAGAACCATCAACTGATATATAAAGATATAGGAAAAATAACCTTGGAAGGAGAAGATGTTTTTACATTCTCTCATTTAGTTGCCAAGCTGTTACAACTGGTATACATTGCATGTTGGTATCTTCGCTAAAGATCTGACTCCAAGCTCCTGCTTGCTCACTCTCTTCATGAATGATAGTTGGCACCTAAATTGACATGAAAGTGGCAATGATACATATTTTAGGGTACCAATACAGAAGCCTCAAACACTTCAGAGCAGAAGGATAAACCAAACTGAAAGGAGTCTACTGCAGTTTGAAAGCATGTATAGGCAAACGCACTAGGCTTCTAATCAAACCATTATATTTCTATCTATTATGATACAGTTTCCCCCAAACACATCTTATCCTTGTGAAATGAAAGAAAAGTCCAAATGTTACAAGCTTTACCCACAAAATTACCTTCTTGCGGCGGTGCTGAGTCATGGCAAGCATGGCAGTCATTTGAGCACGAATCAAAGCAGAAGTATAGATCATGTCGACAGGTATATTGCTAATTCGTTTCCCAGCTTCAACGGCCTCTTCCACACCCTTTGTAGTTAAAGGCACATCTACACAACCAGTGAACAAGTTTTTTTCGTTCCACATAGACTCACCGTGTCTAATCAGGATCAAAGCAGCTTCACCTGAAGGGAAATAAGGAAGATGGGAATCAGATGTGGTGCTGCAGAGTAGCTTAAAACAATCATATAATTTATCCCACGAAAATCATTTCTAGGAAGGGGAACAATTACTTCTTAACGTGATAATGAAAGAAATGATCACAGATTCTTCTTATCTTATGATGTGCTTATGATTATTTGAAAATAACAGTTCAAGAGATAGACTATCTTACTTGTTTTCTTGTTGGAGTCACTGGTGGTGGCACTTGATGGTGCTGAAGCTTCATCGAAAACCGTAGCCTGAGAAGCAGAGGCTTGAATTACACAAGTACTTCTCTTTCTAGGACAAAAACTTCCTCCTCTCAACAATCCCACATCAACCTTGAAACCCTTGGACACTGATCTAAAGGAAACATGCCCATAATCAGGACACAATCCAGAGTTACCATTATTTCTACAAGACTGAAGAGTCCCAACCGATTGGTAAAGTGTCGTTGCAGCCATTCTGAGATCAGAGAAACCATAATTGTCAATGAAAAGTTCATGCAAATCAAAAACAGCAACATTTCAAGTTTTCAACTAGTAAAGATGTAACAAGAAAGTACAACACAGTTACTCAGAGAAACAGAGGAACTAAATCTTGAGTTCCAAGAGTTCAACACAAAATGTTGCCCTCTTTCATAGGAACAATTTCTACATCAAGATGAAACTGAATGTGCTATAAACACAAACAATGCCAAAAGGAAAAGCATAGAGCAAAATCCCATCAATTGAATAACTAAGCATTACCAATAAAATTAGCAATCAAGATAGATCTAATTCAAGATTAACAACTACAAAACCTACTGACTAACGAGTAACAAGATATGACATCGATTAAACAAAGTGGGGTTAGCCCATATCAAATCATACATACATTACATCAAGCAGAAATCATAAAATCACAAATCAACCCATTAACATCGAACATATCGAAATGAAAACAGAGCTCACATAACCAAGAAAAAGAAAACCCAGTTAAGATCAACACCAGAAAATGCAGAATATACAGAGAATTAATCAGAGATCGTACGCTTATTTATACAGCCAAACGATGCGAGAAGATGTTTGTGAGTTGGTGAAGAAACCAAGGCAATAGAAAATGGAAACGATGCTACCCAAAAGAAAAATCTTGTTTTTTCCCCCACTTTTTCTTTTGGTGCGGTTAAATGGGGGGGGAAAATGAAAAAAAGGTGTTGAGTTTATACCAAGAAAAGTTGGCGGAGAAGAAGATGGAAAAAAAAAAGAAGAGCTGCTTCACATTACATGCATCAAATGGTATAAAGATTCAGTTTTTATAGGGTACAAAGTGTCTGACAAATCAAGATTAAGAGGGAAAATGATGGATGCTTAGGAAAAATCGTTTTCTTGAAAAATGAAGAAAGAAAAGCCAAGAAATTTCTCCCAGAAAGTGTGTATATGCAGTTGGCAATTGGGTGTTGAGAAGAATATAATATAGTGTCTCTATATGTGGGTAGGTAATGCCTCTATTCTCATTTTGACAATCTTTTTACTCTTTTCCCATTTTGACTCCCCCTATTTTTCATGTGCCGTGTGAATCGAATTATATATATCTAAATTAATTTCATACAATATCTATTATTTTTCATTAGTATTAATATTGAATAAGTTTATTCATTGAAACTTAAACATATGAATAACGATTTTAGGGAAGATGTTGTCATAATTGTAAAGCAATCTCTACTTTAGTTTTGATATTTGTCAACTAACAACCCTTTGGGTCAAGTTTGTGCGAAGTCAAAGTTCTTATTTGTTTTAGAGTTCGAAGTATTTGGTCAAGATTTAAAAAAAAAAAAATCTTTTTTAATACACAAAAAAAAGAGATGCTGAAAAAGAAAAAATTTCCTATAAACATTTTTGAAAATATTAATTGAGTATGAAATGTTGTTTTAATATTAGAAAAAATATTTCACTAAACATAAATTACTACTCTTCAAAAATATTTTTTGAAAAACACAAACTCTTTAAAAGTTTGATCCAACACAAACACAAATACTTAAAAAGTTTGACCAACGTGTACTAATTCCCTAAATAAAAAAAGGGCAAATTATATTTGAATTTTTCCCTTGAAATTTTGTGAGTGGAATGTGGATAGTGAAGGAGGGTGAAAATTTAATTTAATATTTAATCATACGTCATTATCTTATAGTTTTAAGTTATATATATTTAATATAGAAATTACTATCACTTAAAAATTATTTACACCAAATTGCTTATTATAACATGTAAATATACCATGATATGTAAATATTTTTAACTCTTATTTTTATTATCCTAATAAGCATTTTGTAACAGTATTCCCCTTTAGAAATTCTCATATATCACAAGAAAGGGAAACAAATGTCTATGGGACTAATATATATCTTTATTATTAATCAATCACATTTATTTAATGTTATGGGACTATAGTGTATATATTTATTTAATTTAATCTATCACATTTTTAAAAAATGTAAATTGTGAAAGGTTGAATTCAAAGTTAATAAATGGTTGTTAGTAGATAACCCTTGAAGGGTTCATAGGGACCTAACCCTTTCGAGTCTCAACAATACAACTGACTTTTAATTTTAATACAAACATATTTATTTGGCAACTCTTCAAAAATTGGCTATTAATATCACCTAACTCCTGCACGTGCCTCCCTTTAATGTCACGTGCTTATAATATTTGTTCAACAATATATGGGTGCTAATTCCATTTCCACCCACCTAACATACTGCGACCTTCTAACACCAACTACCTATATACTCCGTTCGTTTCGATAATTTTAATTTTGATCTTTGTAATATATGATTTAATGTGTGCTTTTGATTCTTTTACGTAGATACGTTGTTTTTGAGCTATTTTAATAAGTATATGATCTTCAAATATGTATAGTAATACAAATTTAATAAATTACATGAACAATTAACAATATTGAAAAATTGGGAATATTTATAAGGAAAGGAATTAAAAGTGAATATAACAAGTAATCGAACTATGCTTAATCAAATATTACTAGAACAAGAATTTGAATTTTATAAATAATTGGGGGATCGAAAGAGTTATTATTAACCCTTTTGATTTATGTACATGATACCTCATTTTCTTTTTATTTCGTTTAAAAATTAGTGACGAGTTCTTAAATTTAGAAATAATAATTGGAGTTCATTTTTTGTTTTATTATTGATGACAAACTTTTATATATATAGTCACTCAAATATTATGACATGTTGTTAATATCACATGTGTCCTACGTAGCGTGATATATATGATAATTCATGTCTTATTTGGCGTTCTACACGTATGATATCACGTAGAGCATGTGTGTCTACTTATTTTCAAGTTTAATTATTTTGTACTTGTGCACACCCATAACTGAAGAGTAAAAATGTCAGTTAAGATTGAGTTAAATGACACGTTTACGTATTAGGCAAGAATGTGATAAGGACATGAGGTAATACTAAATTTATTAATATTAAATTAAATTAAATTTATGAATACCACAAATGAGTTATAAATACAATGATGTTTTATTGTATCCACGAATTAAAATACTGAATCGCCTTTTTAACTAATCTTATATTGGATCGTTGACCTCCTACCGTTTCTTCGGAGTAGATTTTCATACTGAACTAATAGTTATTATTTATTTATATATATATATATATATAATTATTATATGGCAACTCAGATTATGGTCAAACCTAATAATAGGTTGGTGAGGTCAAAGAAAGATTCGGAACCCGCAAGAATATGCTTTTTTAAAATTCAAACTTAGTCGACCTAATGTCTACTTCCCAAGAAGCAAAGTAAATTAGTTATACTTCATAATGCTCATTATTATTTTTCGAATAAATCGTGTGGATGCAAATTAAGTTAGATTAATAAAAATAGTATTAAAGACAAGTGAATTAGGTTTGATTGAATTTTTTTTCTCTTTTGACTGAATCAGATAAACGAAGCAAATACCCCCTTTGTATATTTGTCCATTATTTATAAATGTGTCGAGTTGATGTTGATCCAATAGTGAGACCCGTTTTTTATCTTATACAATATGCCCTTCATATGGACCGTGTAAGTCTTGATCTCTTAAGATTATAATACGTGTTAAAATATGATGCCTATTGACCGATTAATTTGTTATTAGGTTAAGTGAGGAAATTTTTAAAAATAAGGACATATTTGGATCAAAGTAAGAACATATATGAGCTAAAGTGTTAATTAAAGGAAAAATTTGATCAATTTTGCATAGTAGGAGAGCATATTCAATTGTTGGTTATACATGAGTTATCATGTATTAAACAGGTTCTCATTTTTCTTTTATACATAACTAAGGCATGTTTAAGTTATGAGGAATTTACGTATTATTTTATGCAAGTTAGAAGAAGAATAACTAACTCAACTTAACTTGTAATACCTATATAACAAATCCTTACATAATTAAAAATAAGGTAATGCTAAATGGCCAGAATTTGGTCAGAAGTTTAAAAAGTCTATAATATTCTTTTTATTTTAAAATAAACTGATCTTTTTTCCATTTTTTAATTAAAAGATATTAAAGTTAAAAGTGTAAAAATGTTCAAAAAGGTAAAATAACATAGTGTGAAATATGTTATTTTACCATTCTGGCCAAAAGAATTTTTCCTTAAAAATATCTACATAACGACCCCTTAGAGGACAATCTTGTTGTATCTGAGTTTTTGGACTTGTTAATTAATGTTCCATTACTTGTTTCAGCTAAATTTTCAGGCACTAATCAACGCATAATTCACTCTTTGCAGTAAATGAACTATGGTGATGAAATCAATAACAGTTTCATTGAATTTATTTCTGCTGAACAACTATTCACAGGTACTAACAAAATGTCACATTTATGAGAGATCATCTCTTAACTACTCATCTTAATAATGCAATTAACTTCAGCACACAACTAAGAATTCATGCATTTATCAGGGACATTGATTTTGAAATAAATAAAATAAAAGGTAGCAAAGCCCAGTGCACTAACCTCCCATTATGCTCAAGGTTTGGGAAAAGGACATTGATTATGTATTCTAAGTAGATACTAAGTACTATATTTTCAAATTATCTAATCACAGCTTGCTAATTTTGGTTCCTGTATTTTATTTTTTGTTAAGTGTACCTTCAAGTATGCATGCCTTTTCAAATTGGGAAAAGGTGGAAGTCCCATAAACATTAGCTCAAAGTTGCACCACTGTTTCAAATTTTAATACAGAGGAAAGTCCACATCATATTAGCATGACACACTCAAATGCCCTAATAAAGCTTGGACTATCAAGAAATAGGCATATACATCATCTATAGTTGTGTTAGTAATCGTGATTGTGTAGGCAGGCACCATGAGTTCTTTACTTTTTTGGTGGGGTGGAGGGCTTTTGTACGTTATAGCACAAGTCGTGACTACTTTATTAACCTTGATAGATGCCTGCAAAACATTTTTGGATAATTCCCCTGTCCGCTTTTCAATCTTATGGCGCGACAAGGGGTTGTTACGTTACATAAGCATTTTGGATAGCAGAAACCAAACGCAGATAAAATGACCATCTGTTTCTGATTATAAGTCAATTCATACTATTCCCCCAGCTGCTATTTGAGTTGGGGCTTTTTTCTCAACAACCCAATTTCCTCAAATCAACAAAATGTACCTGTTGCAAGTACTATGGCAACAAGAATGAATCCATACGATATATTATAAAACAATACGTAACAATCATCCAAACAAGTCGCAAGGTAAAAGAAAATTTGCAAGGCATAAATAAGTTATGCCTCGAGGCATTCGGATTTAGATTTGGTATGGTATACGGAGTAAAATTTTAGAATTATGGCATTCGGATTTAGATTTGGTATGAGACATTAATACATCCTTCGTCAGAAAATTGTATGGTGTACATAGGTTAAATGATGTAAGTTAATATGAGTGTATATTTAATTTTGTACACTCTTAACACAACTGAGAGGAAAATTTGAACACTCTTAGCCAAATTTCTAGCTCCGCCACTACGGCCGAACGTCCACCCCTTTGCCCAACTCATCGTGCCAACTAAGAGAGATATAACGTATGTTTATAGAAGACGAGAAACACTTACAAATTATGCGGTGCAATGGAACCAAAATTGGTGACAACTATATACCTTAATAATATGCCAAAAATATAACACATGATCAATGTTGATGATGATAACAAGAGTCAAGGACAAACATGTATAAATAGAAAAAAGAATCCATTGAGTGTGTGACAGAGACGTGAAAGAGCGGCACAAAACAGTTGGAAATAACGACATAACTTTTCCATCGTAGACCGATCGTATGTTTATATGTACTTGGACAATTAACGTGATATTAGAGTCAAGTTCATTCATGTTTGGGCTTCCGATCCATGCTCCAATTGGACCTGAGCGTGAAGGGGATTGTTAGAGTAGATTAGAATCCACATGACTTGGGAATGGACCGTTGGTCTGCTTATATGGACTTTGTCAATATTTTAAGCACATTCCTAAAAAAATGTACCATGGATAATTTTCATTTCATACAGAGAGCAGAAGCAGTAGAAAACAAAAGAAGTAAAAGGAAAGGTGGGATCAGCTAGCTAGAAACTGTTTTCTGTTCAATTTGGTTTATGTAATAAATATTCATATATATATATATATATATATATATATATATATATATATA
>JAJONR010004466.1:0-61347 GCA_029582245.1 Solanum etuberosum
ATATTTTATCCTTGTTTTTATATTATCTATCTCGCTAGTTACTGCAGAGATTTCCCAATATATTCTGTTTAATAAGTGATTTTCTTGATGATACTTATATACTTGTTCTAAAAACCTTTCAAGTTTTTTGAGTCTTCTATATTCTTTTTCGTAGTTAGTAAGTCTTAATTGTTCTGTATTAATATTTTTATATGTAATACCAATTTGTTTTGCGTATATACTTGTTTTCATGTATTTATTCTTTCGCACATGGCTCTGATACCAGTTTGCGGGGGTAGGGGGTCGAATATAACTTCGATTAGCTTTCTTATAATTTTTATCATATCTGATTAAAAGTTTTTTGGTAAAATTTTTGTTCTGTAGTAGGAATAGATACACAAGCCTTTACATAAAATGATAAACCAAGAATATCTAGAACAATGGATAGAAATAAAAAAGGAAGTAGACAGGCTACAAGACCTGATAAAGCTAGACCTAGACTTATACTTAACACTCAAGATATTAGACACTTAAGAACCATGATAAACGATATAAACGAAATAATCCGCAAAACTACTACAGAACAAGAATTTTACCAAAAAACTTTTAATCAGATATGATAAAAATTATAAGAAAGCTAATCGAAGCTATATTCGACCCCCTACCCCGCAAACTGTTTTTTTAAATTTTGTCTTCTATTCTAAATGATGCTCTTAGAATACATATGATGAACGTTATACATGATTTTGTTTATTCTTGAATAATTATAATTATTTTCATTAATGAGATATAACTAGTGCCGGGAATTTTTATAGGAATGCTGAAAACTGTATTTTGAATGTTATACATATGATATTTCACATGAATTTGCTTATATCTTAAACCGTAATAATTGTATTTGTAAACGACAGAAAAGTAGGTGTCAAATTTTCTATAAAAATGAAAAAAACAAGGTGTTCTAAATGTTATACATGCGATATTTCACATGAATTTGTTTTTATCCTTAATGGTAATATTTATATTTGTGAACGGCACAAAAGTAAGTGTGAATATTTTTCGTACAAGTCCAAAAAAATAAAAGTATAGCCCTCTTCTAATATTAGAAGAACTCTTATAAATGCTAAAGAATTATTTGATAAATTTGCATATTCCTCTTTATATTGAGTTGGTCAATACTACACCACTTGTCAATTTTAAACATAAGTTTTTCATCCATATACAAACAAAGAATATATTCTTTGAAGATGAATTATTGAGGTGTGTTTAAGAAGTTTGTGTGATGCTGGTAGATCATGACAAAGAATTTTTTACTAAGGTGATTGAGTTGCTAGAGTCTTATGAATATAAATGTGATATTTCTAAATAAATATTATTTGACTTAACTAAATTTTATCTAATTTCCTTTAAAATGATTTTTCTTGTTTTAGGATTATAAGTTCTCTATATTCTTTCAAGGTATATGACTTTTATATTCATATGACTAACAATTCAACAATCTTAGTAACAAATTTTTTGTCATGATCGACCAACATTACATGAACTTCTTAAATAATACCATAAAGAAGAAATCATTGTCCGCATTCTATGTGTTTGATAATGAAAGTTAGATATCTACTACATTGCTTTAATTTTTTTGCATTTGTTTTTGTGTTGTTGTGTTTAGTGGATGGTTGACATAGCTACCAAGGAGGTTTGGTAGGTGCCATTACAATCGGAATTTTGGGTCGTAACAATCTCATATGAATTTATACTTATCTATTTCTAAAATTCATTATTTTTTTTATTTTTTTTTTGTATTTCCCTTCTCCCTCTTGTCTTAAGGTGTTTGGAGATTATAATATATTTTTTACTCTTGCTATCATTGTTTACTCTATTTTCCTATTTCCATTGACACACTACCTCTACATGTCTATCTTACCAATCATCTATAAAGGAATCTCCATTCTAGGTGATGTTTTTGAAATACATGTTGTCAACGTTATACATGTAAGATATCAGATGAATTTAATTTTTCTTGAATAGTAATAATTATTTTCTTGAACGACACAAAATGAATTTTTTATACAAGTGAGAAAAACATGTTTAGAATGTTATACATGTGATATTTCAATTGTATTTATTTTTATCTTGAATAGTAATAATTATTTTCGTAAACGATACAAAATAGGTGTGAACGTTTCTATACAAGTCCCAAAAACAAAAATAAATCCCTTTTCATATATTAGAAGAAATCTTATAAATTATAATAAATATATGATAGATTTGTATATTCCTTCTTAAATAAAAAGTGAAATAATAAGATACACTCGTAATTTGTCAGACTTCTGCTTGTCTTTAAAATATGTTGAATTTCATTGTTTTTTAATCACCCATCATACATGTCGATCCTAGGAAGAATTGTTTTCCACCTGCCACTTCGTCCTTTGTCGACAATAGAAACCGAGTAGTAAAGTTTTAATTTCAAGATAAACTAGTCTTAATGTGGAAAGGTAGTCAAGTGATTCGTAAGGATCGATTCATTTCATACCTTTAGGCCAGAAAGTTAGTTTTCAAGGAGTGTATCTATCTCTTAGTCATAGTTAGAGACTATAGTGTTGAGGTGCCAGCCCTTTAGTAAGTTCTAGTTAATGAGTTTCTGGTGATCTTTCTGGTGTCCCTCCCGATTGGGAAATAGACTTTAGAATAAATGTCCTTTCTGATACTCAACCCATCTTTATTATGCCATATATAATGGCTCCAGATAGGTTAAAAGATCTCCTTGATAAGGGTTTCATTACGCCAAGTGTCTCACCTTTGGCGGATCCATTCCTTTTCATGCTAAAGAAATATGGTTCCTCAAAATATGTATCGACAATCGACAGTTGAACAAAGTCACCATAAAAAATAAGTATCCTCTTCTTAGAATTGATAACTTGTTCGGCAAGCTTCAGGGTGCCACTTGTTTCTCTAAGATAAACCTCAGATTCGGTTATCATAAGTTGTAAGTTAGAGAAAGTGATATACACAACTTTTAGGACCTGCTACGATGATTTTGAATTTATAACACTCCTGTAGCACTTATGGACTTCATGAATAAAGTGTTTAAGCATTATTTGAACATGTTCATTATTGTATGCATTGATAACATCCAAATCTACTCTAGAAGTGAGGAGGATCATGCCAGTCATCTTAGAATATTATTCAGACTCTTAAATACTGCGAGTTATTTAAGTGTTTCAAGTGTGAATTTTGGTTAAAGTCTATTTCATTTTTAAGGCACATGGTATCCAACGAAGGTATCCAGGTTGACTCTCTAAAAATAAAAGTTGTATAGAATTGATATTAAGAGTTTCTTGAGTTTGGCTAGATATGATAGAAGATTCGTAGAAGGATTTTCTTCCATTGCATCTCTTGTGATTAAGTTGACCTAGAAGAAGGCTAAATTTCAATGGTCTGAGGCTTGTGAGTAAAGCTTTCAGGAATTGAAAACTCGTTTGACTACTTCTCTAGTGTTGATCTTACCAAAAGGCATAAAAGATTTTAGTATGTATTGTGATGCATCCACAATGAGCCTTGGTTGTGTTTTGATGCAAAATGGTAAGACTATAAATTATGCTTCCAGACAACTTAAGACCCACGAGAGAAATTATCCCACTCACGATCTCGAGTTGGCAATTGTAGTATTTGGACTAATGATTCAGTATCATTATCTTTATGGAGTGCATGTGGATGTTTTCACTAATCACAAATGTCTCCAGTAAGTTTTCAGTCATAATGAATTGAACCTTAGATAGAGAAGTTAGTTAGAATTGCTGAAGAATTATGAAATGAGTATTTTCTACCACTCAAGTAAGATTAATGTTATTACTGATGCTTTTAGAAAATTATCTATGGGATGCACTGCTCATTTAGAGGAGGGAAATAAAGATTTGGGTTAGGAAGTGCATGTCACGATCCAAAAATAGACGTGTTGGCACTTGTCTTTTCCCACCAAGAAAAGTCAACCTCAACCCAACGAAAACGAAAGAAATGCGGGAAACAGTAAAGCAAGAACAAGACAATGGGTGAGAACATATTCATTCTAAGAAAAATCCCAAAACCTGGTTGTCACGTGTACAAGACACTATAGTAAATACAGAATTTGAAAGATAAATACAAGTCTCAGTCTTTGTTTCTCAAGTAGAACAAAGCTTAAAGAAACGGAAAAGAGGGTTCGCCAGGATGACAAACAGCTACCTCTGAGATCCTTCAACGAGCCTCGATTGTCAGGAGAGGAAGAAAAAGATCACACGGGTCCGAGCTTCAAACCTACACAAGTGTAGAAGCAAGGGGTGAGTACCAACAACACGGTACCCATCAAGAAACCTACTAAACAAAGCAGCTAGCTAGAAATCGAATACCCATTACACTCCAACCGAATCACATCATACTACAACCTGCACAAAAATCAGTCCAACCTAGCAATTCTACAATACACAGCTCACAAGGCCCAATATTTACAGTTCGACCTTCACAATTCAACAATTAAACAATTTGAATAAGTCAATCTCAATAGCAAGTAGTTCAGTCATACGCAACAAGTACATCAATCTCAAGTATCAAGCAAGTCACGCATAAGCATCAAATGCATCAAGTTACAATAATCAATCTCTTGCCGGAACCATTTCCCATCAGCACAATATCACTAGCCAGAACCATTTCCCATCGGCTTTACATCACTAGCCGGAACCATTTCCCATCAGCTTTATAAGCACTTGCCGAAAATGACCTCGGTATCACAACACTCGCCTGCAAAGACCTAGACATCATAACACTCACTGACATATACCTAGGCATCATAAATCATCACATATCTTATCACATTGTTCACAATCAATGCACACAAGCAATATCACACCACACGGAATAGAAAACCAATCATACAATTCAAATCTATAATCATGCTTTCAAACATTTCGTCAATCAATCAACAAGGGTCACAATAAGGCGATTCACATCATCATGTTCATCACATAGCACTTTTCATTTCAACCCCTTTTTATTCATTTAGATGTATCAAGTGGACAATTTAAACCTTTCACCTCATCCCTATTACTCCCAATACGCAAGCAACGAAGGAAGTACACGAATTTAGTAGAATATGAGGGTTAGGAAGCCACTTGCCTTAAATCAATCAACAATCAATCCGAAGCTTGAGTTTTCCCCTTCTGAATTACTTCTGAATTCACACAATCTATAATAATCAAGTATTTACAATCACTCATCAGAAACAACAATTCTCATATCAATTATGTAAAGAAATGTGTCAATCAACTCAAAACTCAATTTCAAAATGAAGGTTTGAATTCGGAAAACAATATTTGAAAAGATTTTAAGGCATTAGAAACTCATTAGAGAAAATTATTTCGAAAAAGGGATCAAAATCACTATTTTACTAAGTTCTTGGGATCTTGAAGATAACCCCGAATTTTCATTTCAAAAGCTTGATTTGAAAACATAAATTCATAAATAATAGGGGGTAATTGAAGATTTAGAGTTAAGAATTGTTACCCAAAAGATTTTCCTCAAAAATCTTGTCCAAATCGCCACCCAAAAGCTCCCAAAACTCAAAAATGGTGAAATGAGGTTGAAATCCCGATTTTAGGAGAACATTCAGCCTAAGTCTCCATTGCTCATCACGATCGCGACCTAGAGTCACGCAATCGTGATAAGTAAAAACAATTAACTCATTAAAGTTGACCATCGCGATCGCGATGCACCTCAAATTAGTGCTACACGATCCGACGAGAGAGCCTCATGATCGCGATGACCAAAATGGTCATGAACTAGAACCAGAAACCAGCCAAACTCAAAATCATCGAAAAGACCCTCGGGATTTATTCGGAACCCCGTGAACACAACCCACATATGCAAATCAATTATACTCGACGTTTCGAATTCAATGGAACCATCATGAATATGAGGTCTTCTTGACCCGACATCCGTAAAAATCACAATAAACTAACTCAATGCCTAAAAAGGCTAAAACAAGCTCGAGACCTCTTAAAAATCAATCAAGACCTCACCTATGCCTAAAACATCCCCCGAATCCAACAGAACTCTTGAAATTTCGATCCGAGCATCCGGACCCCGAATGTTGACCAAAGTCAACCCAAAGGCTAAATTTCCACAAATTCACAACTTAGGACCTCAAATCCACAAAAAGACACCGAATCTGAAACAGAAAATTCTCACCAATCAAATTTTACCTTTCGGGACTGATGGAATCGATGAAATTCCATTCCGATACTTGAAACTCTAAAAGACACTGAAAACCACTTTCTTAATAACTCAACCTTTCAAACTCAAAACTCACCAAATTCTCAACTTTTAATTCAAAGTTCAAAACCAACTTTTCAAAACTCAATCATAGAAGACTCGGGGTCAATCACGGGAGGGCAAAATGGTAATTTCCACGGAAAAACAAAAAATGACCGACCAGATCACCACAATGCACATGCTTGAACTTTAGGGGCATGTTTTTTAGCTTCGGAGGATGGTAATGCACTTTTTTCATAATGGGGTTGAATTGCTCCTAGTGATGGAGGTCAAAGAAAATTAGACAAATGACCCCATGTTGCTCCAGTTAAAGGATGAAGTTCATAAGCAAAAGGATATGGTGTTTGAACGGGGGGGATGGTGTATTGAAGGTAAGACTCCTTCTCTCATTTCAGATTCAACACTAATGCTTCTATTTGAGTGTTTTCTTTCTAACGGTTGTGATCTCAAAAGAAGTAAGTTGAGTTTGCTATTCTAGTTTGGTCATCATTCAAGGAAAAATGCCCATAAGGAGTGATATTGTAACACCTCAGGTCTATGACAATATTTTTTGAACTGTTGTAATAGATATCGTTGTCGAAGGTCTAATTTCTAGTAGTGTTTGTAGCTATCACTTTGTTTAGTAGAACATAGTTGGGAGTGATCAAGCAACTTCAAAGAACTCATTTCTTTTCTCATACCTAAATATTTGGTCTAATTTCAATAGATTTATATAAAGATTTTGTATATTGATCAAACCAATAAAAGCAAAGGAGATAGAAAAATCTTCAATGAAGCAACCTAATGTTAATAATTTGAGGTGCTTAATTAGGTTGCCTAAATGAATAACAAGATGAATGAGAAGTCATCCCAATTTCTTATATACAAACATAATATAGTTTTTATTTATTTATAGATGGCAATTTTGCAAAGTAATAGTCCCAAATAAGCTTGATGAATGAATAATGAAAAATAAAATAAAAGAAACACACCTAGACTATAGATTCATAAAGGATAAATTTACAATATGCAAACAAAAATTAACTTCATTTTTCTATCACTTATTTTTCTTTTTCTTTTTTTTTTTGTTTTGTAGTAACCCCACATCATGGTTCAATTTATCCTCCACCATGACAAAAAAAAAATCATATACCCAAAGTATATATATAGTCATGCAATATGCATCCAATATAATCAAAATTTCCATATTATGATCATGACCTTATCAATCAAAAATATATTATTTTTTTATCTTGAAGTATGCATATTGTCAACTTCATCACTTGCAACATTAGAGCTGAAATCACCTTTCTCTTTTACTTCATCAATCCTTTCAACTGCCTCTTTTATATCCCATCTCTTCTCCACATCAACCTCACAACAACTTAGTCCAATCTTCAATAACTTCATCATTTCACTCTCACAATCTTTTGTTCCTTTCATTTCTTTATCAAACACTTCTTTCTCTGATGATTCATCTCCAAGAATAGTATTAACCCATGTCGCTAAATCATCGCTATCTTGAGTTCCTTTGCCTAAAAGATTTGAAGGGAATTTTCCAGTCAAGATCTCAAGGATTAACATACCAAGTGTCCAAACATCAGTTTTTCTATTGATTTTGCCTGATTGTTTTAACTCTGGTGCTTTGTATGAGATCATGTGTCCATGTGCATGTTCAGCATTTACTACTGGTAGTAAAGCATAGTCTGTGAGAACTGCCTCAAAGTTTTCAGTTAGAAGAACATTTGAAGACTTGAGGTGACCATGAGGTGATGTTAAGCTTGGTAGCTCATTGTAAAGGTATAAAATTCCTTTGCTTACTCCTTTCACAATTTTCAAACGAGTTGGCCAATCAAGACTTTGGTTACCACGTGATTTGCTATTACCTGAAAAATCAAGAAAAGGTGGTCAAAACTATGAACAAAATATTACTCTCTCTGTCCAACATTAGTTGTATATTGACAGGGATCACCCTTATTAGATATAAGTCATCTAAATATTGAAAAATGAATAGTATTTAATAGTAAGGGTAAAATAAACATAAAATGATAAATTATTAATTGGTTTTATAAACTGACAAGTATTATTGGACATTCCAAAACAGTATATTAGACAGGTAAAGATAGACTGAGGGAGTATTACATCCTTCCTTTCAATTTAAGTGTCTTTAAATTAAGTACAAAGTTTAAAAAATAAAAGATTTTTTTCGAATCTTGTGATCTTAAACTTAGTAGGTAGGATGTCGAAATTGGAAAACTAACTAAATATAGAAAACGATGCACTTTTTAGAACAGAATAAGAGTGAAAGTAAGACACTTAAATTGGAACGGAGGGAATGTTTTATATTTTTAGTTGGTTTCAAAAAGAATGTTTTTTTTTTTTTTTTTTTGAAAACTTTTCAATTTCAACTTTGTACCTGATATATTTCAGACCACAAAATTAAATTAAAGGATATTTTGGTACATATTAAGTATCATTAGTCTCAAAGGTTTTCTTTTTTTTCTTAAACTGCATGTCAAGTTAAAACGACACAAACAAATTGAAATAGAGAGAGATAAATATATAAATTAGAAGAGAGTAGAGATACCTACCATGAAGATAAACAGCAAGGCTGACATTGTTGACATACTCAAAGACAAGAAGCTTCTCCTCTTTCCTATAATAGAAAGCAATAACAGGAAGCAAGTTCTTATGACTCAATCTTCCAAGCCTTCTCATATGTTCATGGAAATCTTCTTTACCAACTTTATTCATATGTCTAAACCTCTTAACAACCATGACAGGACCAGTACTAAGTGCAGCTTTGTAAGTTGAACCAAACACTCCACTTCCCAAAACTTCAGCAGAGGCTTTCAACAAATCAGGCAAGTCAAATTTCTCAATGTCATCTTTCAAGAATAGAAGTTTTTGTCCAGCAACTTCAGCTCTTTTACCGCCATCATTAGATGCGCGATCAGGAGTAGATGCAGCTGATGATTGGCCTTGTTCCATTTTGTTTAGATGATCATGAGATTGAGGGATTAGTTTTTGGTCTTGACTTGTTGGTGAGGAAGAACTTAATGATGATCCTCCAAGTACTACTTCTTGTTGGTGATTCTTCTTGCGACGATTGATGAGTGCAAACACAATAATGCCTATCACTACAACTACTATAACCACAATAAGGGCAATCTTCCAACCTGATGACGATGATGATGATGATGATTCTTGCTTTTTTTGTTCATCTTCCTTATTGCATGATTTTGCTAAAGGAGGACCACAAAGACCATCATTGCCTGTTTTATAAGAAGAAGAAAAATACTTATGTTTAGTTAGTTAATATATCAATACTGAATTTGGTTTCACTAGTCAAACAGATGTAATGACGAACTACATACATCATATTAAGCCATAGTCTAAAATCGCGTACCTGTTACAGAAGTTTGTTCATGATTCTTGGGAGGATTGTCTATCAAGGTTTCTATTAAGACAATTCTTTTATAATTCTAAAGAGATACTACTTTTTCATAAATAATCTGAATAGTTGTGTCTCTTCCCTTTTATTTATTATTTACATGGATCCGAGTTGACACACATGGATGACCCGAATCTAATGATCTTTTGTTTATTATGTAGCCAATGATATGATCTAGGATTGGAAGAGAAACATGGTATAATATAAGAGATTATAATCATAAACAAAAAGTGATGATGATAGCAATTAATATTCAGAAGAAATATAAAAAAGGGAGGTAGGAGGTACCATCATAAGCAGGAAAATATAGATGTGAATAGGAAGGAGGAATTGGACCCTCAAACTTATTGTTTTGAATATTCAACTCCCTTAGATTTGGCATATCACCAAAAATAGGAGGGAGTGGTCCTGTAAATTGATTATTTGCTAGGTGAAGTTTCTTTAATGAATTCATGCCTTCAAAAATGTTTTGATCAATTGGGCCAGAAAACTTGTTATTTGAGAAATAAGCACTCTTTAATGCAGGCAATTTATTTAATATTGGTAAGGAACCTTCAAATTTATTTTTGAAAACACTTATGGTTCTCAAATTTGGCAAGTCTTTAAGTATGTCCAAATCAATGGTACCACTTAAGCCAAGATTTTCAAGATTCAAACCATAAACCTTTCCGCTTTCGCAAAAAAGATTGTTCCATTTAGGCTTATTGTTCTCTTTGATGCAAGGTGGTACATTAACATCCCACGTTGAGAAGGGATCTCCATCGAACTTCAAAGATTGACGAAACTTGAGAAGAACCTCAGGTTCTGATAATTTTCCCTCTGATGGGGTTGTCACAAATGCTAATGAACACATGATAACAAGGAGGAGGAGGACATGTTTGTTTTTGTAGTTTTTTTGTGATGCCATGATTGCATGAGTTAGTCAGTCTTCTTTATTTTTTTTAAACTTTTTTTTTTTCTGGTGCGCGCACTTGCAGGTGCGCGCCCTCTCAAAGGGCTCCTACAAATGAAAGAATGCTACCTTTTTATGTATGTATTTTTGAGGCCAAAAGAAAGGTGGGAGAAAGAATATTATTTTTTGTTGCATACAGGAGAAAGCACAAGACAACAAGTTTTGAGAGTTAGTTGGAGAAATAGACAAATGTGAAGTGGGGAATGTCAAGTTGACATAGTCCTCTCTTTTTTTCATAAATCACTCAGAAAACTACGCTTTACCCTTTGAATCACCTTCTTCTTGGAGTTTCACTACTTTTATAATTAATAATAAATTATTAATTATAGTAACAACTTTAATCACTTTTTACATTATTACTATTCACTCTCAAACAAATTGGATTTTTACATTCATTATTACCAACTTCGATCGACATAATATATTCAGTGTATTCCCACAAATAAAATTTGGAAAGAATAGTGTATATGCGGAACTTATTCTATCATGGAAGGAAAACATTTTTTTAGCATTCAAGTATTTATGCATTAATATAATTAGCAAGA
The DNA here is from genome assembly GCA_029582245.1 of Solanum etuberosum. Lineage (NCBI taxonomy): Eukaryota > Viridiplantae > Streptophyta > Magnoliopsida > Solanales > Solanaceae > Solanum > Solanum etuberosum. The sequence continues at coordinate 11,207 of JAJONR010004466.1, forward strand.
AAATATTTTTTTAAAAAAAATAGTACTTCCTTTGCTTCATTTTGGTTGTTGATGTTTGTCTAGACATGAAAATCAAACTAATTAAGTCAATTTTCTAAATGTTTAAATAAAATCAAACCAAAGATAATTTAAATTTTGTTTTGTTGATTTTCAGGGTCGTCTCAACAAGTTTGGGGGTCTAAAGCCAAACTTCATAGTGAGACCTTATTTTTTATTTTAGTTTTTATATATAAATTGAATAACTATAATATAATCAATGTAATTCTACAAGTGAAGTCTCGAGAAGGTAAGATGTACAAAATCCTTATGAAGTAAGAACGTAAACAATGAAAATTTTAATGAAAAAGATATAATATAAAGTTAGAATAATAAAAGTTGAGTCAAAATTTTAAAAAGTTTATATAATGATATTGAAATAGTTGGTTGAATTTGATAAGCTCATACAATGATATTAAAATAGTATTAATTTGTTGCGGTGCTTGAAATTTAAAGAATACACTAAGATTATTTTTTTCATATTTTCATAAACACACAACAAAAGATTTTACATAATGCAAAATGTTTTATCGTTTAGTAGAATTTAGAATATTCAATACTGAGAGAATAAAAATAGGAAGGAGAATAAAAAAGGTAAATGTAAGAAGAATAATGTGGGTTCATGATAATCGTTAAGATATAAATACGTCAACAACATAGGTAGCCACTAAGAAAGGATGATACAATTAACTAAACACTTTCATTTCTCAATTATTACAGTGACCTCTGATCCACATTAAATACCGTAAACATTTAGTATATATATGGGAAATTGGGGGTCCTAAAATATTTAGAGCCTCAAGCGATTGCGTTAGTGGTCTTATGATCGAGACGGTCCTGTTGATTTGGTCGGCTTGGAATGCTTTGGTTATTTTTTCGTTTCTATTAAAGATTTTGCATGCTAAAGTCAGAAAGTATTTTGGACACCAAAATCCTGAAATTTTTGGCGTCAAGGTGGAATGAAAAAGAAAAGAAATAATAATGAAATTACTAGTCAAAGAAAAATAGATTGTTGGATTTGATGTGTTTTGATGATTGACAAAGTAAACTGGGCAGCTAAATGAATAGTACTAAATAGGAGCATGAAGCAAGTGAATGAACCATGTAAGGTAGTGATTTGGCCCAATCTAGAATAAATCAAGGCAGAATTACACAAAAAAAAAAAGAATTCTAATGAGATCTTGAAGACTAGTAATGATATATCATCCCCCAATAAGTGAGTGTTATTCAATCTGTATTTTTAAACAATACTAGTGGTAACAAAAAACTTTGCAGAAACACTAAGTTACCAAAGTTTAAATCACACAGTGAAGAACAAAAATTAATTAACAAAAACTAAAATATGTAAAACGTACCAGAATCTGTAATAAACAGAATGGAAAGAAGATCAAGCCCACTGAATGCACAGTGTCCCCTTAAGGAAATTATTCTCCTCTAGTATCTGAGGTTTGATTTGGAATATGTCCTCCCAGGATAGAATGATCTCAATCACCAGTGTATTGATACCCAAAACTCTGGTGTCAGCGAGCCACTCAACGGCAGTAAAGTACACGAATAAAATTTGTGCAGAAGAAGAAGAAGAAGAAATCAGAAATTTTCGTAAGTAAAAAGTCTGAAGAATCACTGGTATTTATAGCCAAGAAGCACTGGTTCCGAAAGGTTGCAACCTTTCAGAAACGACACGACCATTCATAAAAGTTTGCAACCTTTCAAACTTGTTCTTGAAAAGTTGCAACCTTTCAGAACAGTCATCTCTAACGGGGGGAAATTTAAATTAAAACGAAAAAGTGTTTTAAATAAAACGGGTCGCGCGGATCCGAGGGTCGGAATGTTTCAGTTATTTAACCAAATAATTAAAACGTTTTGGCCATTTAATTTAATTAATTAAATAAATTATTAACTAAATAATTAAAACAAACTTTATCCAAAAAATAATCTCTCGATCGATCATTTTTCAAAGCCGAAGCTGAAGCAGAAGCCAAGCCGAGCGAGCGAGCGACGACGACAGCGCGAGGGGGGTCCCTCTTTCCAACCCTTTTAACAACTAATAGAAGTGTTTTTCTATTTAAACACTTCTATTTTTTGTTTCCACCACCAATGAGGGAGAAATGCATTTTTACTAAGGCATAAGAGATCTTTTCAAGTTCCTCTCTTTTTATCTTCCCTCCATTTCCATTGACTCTTGCTATATACCCAAAAATCCCCCGCATGAATGGAGAATGTTTATAACATAAAGGAATGCATGGACGAGTGTGTACTTTACAAGCAAGGATCAATTGCATCTAGATAAGTAGGTTTCCCTATGAACTTTCCGTAGTGAACATATGTCGGATATACTCGATCAATCGGTAGATGCGTTATCTTTGAACCGTCGAGATTTGGTGTATAACTAGACAACCATATGTCACACAATTAACCCTTTACCGTTTATGGTTCTTACGGTTGTGTTCGTTGAACACCTCCTGGTTGCATGAGTGTATAGAGAATAGGCTTTTGACAAAAAAATCTCTTTGAAGCGGCTTACACTTCACACTCACATAGGTGATTTCTAACCGTGTCATCGCATAGATACACTATTTGGTCAAATATGTCAAATTTAGTAAATCATTAAAAACTTTAAGCTTTATTAACTCATTAACAAGCCTTAATGTTTTAACCTCGTTCCTGAACATTGTCTTCATCATAAGAATGAATTGAGTTGATTGACAATGTTGAACTGTCAGTCACAACTTTATTTTTCTCCTTGAATCTAGCTCTTGGGATCTCCTAGAGTTATCGCCATGATGACTTGTCCTAAGCCGTAAACCCATTCCCTTAGATGATCTTTCAACTGCCTCTCTCACTAGGCCTTTCGTTAGTGGATCTGACATATTATCGCTTGACTTCACATAGTCAATTGTGATAATTCCACTAGAGAGTAGTTGCCTTACGGTATTATGTCTCCGTCGTATATGACGAGACTTCCCATTGTACATGACTATCACAATGTATGCAAATAGGTCCCACAGGTTTGGGCCAGAATGGAATATCCTCTAAGAAATTCTGGAGCCATTCATCTTCTTCACCGGCCTTATCTAAGGCAATAAATTCAGATTTCATTGTAGAGCGAGCGATACATGTCTGTTTGGACAATTTCCAAGAGACTGCTCCTCCACCAAGTGTAAACACATAACCACTTGTGGATTTTACTTCATTTGACCCGGTGATCCAATTTGTATCACTATATCCTTCAATCACTGCAGGATATTTATTACAATGCAAAGCATAGTGTTGTGTATGTTTCAGATACCCCAACACACGTTTCATTGCCTTCCAGTGAGTTTGATTAGGATTACTAGTGAACCGACTCAGCTTGCTAATAGCACATGCTATATCTGGTCGCGTACAATTCATAATATACATCAAACTTTCCAACACTCTGGCATATTTCAATTGAGAGTCACTTTCACCTTCATTCTTTTGAAATGTAAAGCTTAAATCAATTGGAGTTTTGACATCGTTGAAATTCAAGTACTTGAACTTATCCAATACTCTTTCAATATAATGAGATTGAGATAATGCTAGTCCCTGAGGAGTTTTGAGAATCCTGATCCCTAAGATCAAATCAGCAACTCCTAAGTCCTTCATATCGAACTTGATGGACAGCATGCGCTTAGTAGCATTTATATCGTCAATATCTTTACTCATTATTAACATGTCATCAACATACAGACAAACAATGATTTCATGATTCAAAATATTTTTAATGTAAACACATATATCACATTCGTTAATCTCGAATCTATTTGCCAACATTGTTTGGTCAAATTTAGCATGCCATTGTTTGGGTGCTTGCTTGAGCCCATAAAGCGACTTCACAAGCCTGCACACTTTCTCTTCTTTACCAGGAACTACAAACCCTTCAGGTTGTTCCATGTAAATTTCTTCCTCCAACTCTCCACTTAAGAAGGTTGTCTTAACATCCATTTGGTGAATTTTAAGATCATGCACTGCCGCTAGTGCTATTAACATCCTAATTGATGTTATCCTTGTTACTGGAGAGAATGTATCAAAGTAGCCCAGACCTTCTTTTTGTCTGTATCCTTTGACTACAAGTCTAGCCTTATATTTGTCAATAGTCCCATCGGCTTTCATTTTCCTTTTAAAGATCCACTTTGATCCTAAAGGTTTATTTCCTGGAGGAAGATCAGCCAATTCCCAAGTATGGTTACGTAAAATTGATTCGATCTCACTATTGAGTACTTCTTTCGAAAAAGTTGACTTAGACGAAGACATAGCTGCTTTAAATGTTTGAGGCTCATTTTCAAGCAAGAATGCCATAAAATCTGGTCCGAAAGAAGTGAATTTTCGTTGGCGATTACTACACCTAGGATCCTCGTTAGGTAGTGTATTTTTCGTTGATTCTTTCTATGGTCGTTTAGGTCTTTCACTTGTCGACTCACGTTCAGTTTTATACGGATAATGTGTTTAAAGAACTCAGCGTTATCTGACTCAATTACCATATCAACATGAATTTCAGGATTATCAGATTTGTGAACCAAAAACCGACAGGCCTTACTGTTCACATCATATCCAATAAATACACAATCTACTGTTTTGGGTCCAATTTTCACCCTCTTGGGTAAATGAACCTCTACCTCAGCTAAACACCCCCACACTTTGAAATATTTCAAGTTGGGTTTCCTTCCTTTCCATAACTCATATGGAATCGATTGCGTTTTGCTATGGGGTACCCTATTGAGTATCTTGTTAGCCGTAAGGATGACTTCACCCCACAGGTTTCGCGGTGAACCAAAACTGATTATCAAGGCATTCATCATTTCCTTTAATGTTCTGTTCTTTCGTTCCGCCAATCCATTTGATTTTGGCGTATAGGGTGCATTAGTTTGATGAATAATACCATATTCCAAACATATATCTGCAAAAGGAGATTCGTATTCTCCACCCCTATCACTCCGAATCATTTTTATCTTTAGATTCAATTGATTCTCCACTTCATTTTTGTATTGCTTAAATGCATCAATTGCTTCATATTTACTATTAAGCAAATATACATAACAAAATCGAGTGCAATCGTTAATAAAAGTTATAAAATATTTTTTCCCACCGCGAGATGGTATTGACTTCATATCGCATATATCTGTGTGAATTAAGTCTAAAGGTTTTGAATTGCTGTTGACTTATAAGGATGTTTAACAAACTTACATTCCACACAAATTTCACATTTCGATTTATCACATTTGAAATCAGGCAATACTTCTAAAGTAATCAATTTTCACAAGGCTTTGTAATTTACATGTCCCAAACGGGCATGCCATAAATCATTTGACTCCAATAAGTAAACAAAAGTAAAATTCTTATTAATACTGTCAACAACCATTACATTCAGTTTGAAGAGGCCCTCAGTGAGGTAGCCCTTTCCTAAGAACATCTCATTCTTACTTATTACATCTTTTTCACTAACTAGGACACACTTAAACCCGTTCTTAACGAGCAGTGCAACAGAAACTAAATTCTTCCTAATAGTAGGAACGTGCAGAACGTTGTTCAAAGTTAACACCTTGACGGATGTCATTTTCAACATTACTTTTTCAGTTCCTGCAATCCTTGATGTTGTTGTGTTTCCCATGAACAAATCTTCATCGAACTCAGCAGGAGTATACGTTGCAAAGGCTTCTTTTGCAGAGAAAATATGTCGAGTGACACCTGAGTCGAGAAACCACTCCTTGGGATTTCCAACTAAGTTGCACTCCGAGATCATTGCACAAAGGTCATCTGCATCTTCCATCTCTTCCACGATGTTTGCTTGACTTTTGCCTTTGTCCTTGTCCTTTCTTGGAGCACGACAGTCAGAAGACTTATGACCAGCCTTACCACAGTTGTAACAGTTGCCCTTGAATTTCTTCTTGGCCTGTTCTGACTTCTGTCCGTTGGACTTCTTTTTCTTCTTGCCTTTGGTAGGAGCTTCTTCAACAATATTAACTTTCATTATTATCGAATTTCCACGAGACTTCTTTTCGGCGGTCTTGTTATCTTCCTCAATCTTGAGTCGAATCACAAGATCTTCAAGCTTCATTTCCTTGCGTTTGTGCTTTAAATAATTCTTGAAGTCGTTCCACGAAGGAGGTAACTTTTTGATCATTGCAGACTCTTGAAAAACTTCATTTACTACCATATCCTCAGCAATCAGATCATGGAAAATAAGTTGAAGTTCCTGCACTTGTGATCCAACAGTTTTACTATCTGACATTTTATAGTCTAAAAACTTTGCGACCACAAACTTTTTCAAGCATGCATCTTATGTCTTATATTTCTTCTCAAGTGCATTCCATAATTCTTTCAAAGTTGTCATTGCACTATAGACATTATATAAGTCATCCTCTAAAGCACTTAAAATGTAGCCCTTACATAAGAAGTTTGCCTGTTTCCATGCTTCAATAACCATGAACTTTTCTCTGTCTGTCATATCAGCAGCAGGCACTGGAGTTTCTTCGTTAGTAAATTTTTGCAGACCAAGAGTGGTAAGCCAGAAAAATACCCGTTGCTGCCATCCTTTGAAATTCACACCAGAGAATTTTTTCGATTTCTCTGCTGGTGGTACAGCAGTTCGGGTTGGTGCAACAACAGCCACCGAAGTCGTAGCATTCTCAATTGCCATTTCTGATAAATAAAATTGATACAATTGATTCAGTAAGCAATAACTTAAATTGAAAACTTAATAGGAGTATAAAACCACGAAGGTTTTTGTCTCCACCAGAAACACAGATTAACAATAAATAAAATAATTTCCTTAAGATTGTTATTCAATTTGTATTTTTAAACAATACTAGTGATAACAAAAAACTTTGCAAAAACACTAAGTTACCAAAGTTTAAATCACACAGTGAAGAACAAAAATTAATTAACAAAAACTAAAATCTGTAAAACGTACCAGAATTTGTAAAAAACATAATGGAAAGAAGATCAAGCCCACTGAATGCACAGTGTCCCCTTAAGGAAATTATTCTCCTCTAGTATCCGAGGTTTGATTTGGAATATGTCCTCCCAGGATAGAATGATCTCAATCACCAGTGTATTGATACCCAAAACTCTGGTGTCAGTGAGCCACTCAACGATAGTAAAGTACACGAATAAAATTTGTACAGAAGAAGAAGAAGTCAGAAATTTTCGTAAGTAAAAAGTCTGAAGAATCACTGGTATTTATAGCCAAGAAACACTGGTTCCGAAAGGTTGCAACCTTTCAGAAAACACACGACCATTCATGAAAGTTTGCAACCTTTCTAACGGTCATGCATGTTCTTGAAAAATTTCACTTTCAGAACAGTCATCTCCAACAGCGGAAAATTTAAATTAAAACGGGTCACGCGGATCCGAGTCGGCATGTAATTAAAATAAACTTTGTCCAAAAAATAATCTCTCGATCGATCATTTTCCAAAGCGAAAGCGAAAGCCGAGCCGAGCGAGCGACGACGATGACGACAACGCGAGGGGGATCCCTCTTTCCAACCCTTTTAACAACTAATAAAAGTGTTTCTCTATTTAAACACTTCTATTTTTTTTCTTTCCACCACCAATGAGGGAGAAATGCCTTTTTACTAAGGCATAAGAAAACATTTCAAGTTCCTCTCTTTTCATTTTTCCTCCATTTCCCATTAACTCTTGCTATATACCCAACAGTAAGACACCATGAATTACAACCGAATTAATTGAAAAGTATTTTTAATATTGTTGGTAGTTTACTCTTGGAAATTTGCTAGAGTGATCAGTCTGTAATTTGCGACTTTTCAGAGTTGTGGATGGAATTTGTGAGAGAATTCTTGTTGCGTTGGATTTATCTTATCAAAATTTATCATTTGCCTCTTAGCGTTTGTTTGGTATAGAGGAAAACATTATGTTTTTCATTTTTTTCATATTTGATTGGTCAAAATGTTTGAAAATATTTTCTTTAGGAAAACCAGTTTCTTAAAATGAGGAAAAATGTCTATTCTAACGGAAGTAGGGAAAATAATTTGCATAACTGACATTCCAAATTTATTGTCTCCTCCCACCCATCAAATCTTAGTGACGGATCCAAAACTTTTATTGAAGGGTGTCAAAAATATAAAGTAGTAAGCACAGAAAAAAAAATGAAGAAAAAAGCAGCCAACAATTGAGAGCTTTTGCAATCCCATAACCATTGCACTAACTCTTCACCTTGTGAAAAAATGTGTTAACATTAATACAATATACAACATAATTTTCTGACAAAGAGGTGTCGCTTGACACCCCTCGGGCAAGGGTAGCTTCGCCCCTGTCAAATCCCTCCAAACCCCACCCCCGAACTCTCACTTTCCATCCTATCTCATCCTGCCTCCAGAGTTTTTAAGATAACATATAAATGCTCTCGGGATAATATCTTTTTGCTTACTTATCAAACACTAGAAAATAAATAAGAAACCCACTTGTTTTTAATAAAACATTTTGTAGGAAATCATTTTTCGTGGAAACATTTTCCTTTATACCAAATACACCCTTAGTATGAATTTTTTGGAGGTCGGGATGGGGTTGTGGCCTCATGGCATTTCTCTAGGTCCCTCAAACTCCTTTTATTGGGCCAATTCAAGTGAGCATTGAAAACCTTGACTAAATTATGTAAAATAACTTTATGGGCTACAATAGAGTGTAATTATTTCAATTATAAATATAATGTTCATGAATAAAATATGTATTTTATGTGTGTTACAAATTGTTGGTATTACTATGAAGGGAGTATGTCTGCAATATGTCTTATAAATGTATTGTAAGTGTGGCGGTATTTTAAAAAAAAAATAATTATAAATATCAAACATTCAAGTACTATTCAAATTAATTTCTATTTTTTCGAAATGTATTACAATTGTTCTGAAATAACAATTGTCGAATTCATAACAATGTATAATATTGAATTCAAAATGTATTCTTAGAGAGATGAGATAGAGAAACACAAATTTTAAATCATTTTTATAAATATTGTATGCTTTGAAAAAAAATTATATTATTATAAATGGGAATATTTTCTTAATATAAAAAGTTTAGGTAACTTCCCCATAAATATTCTTGGCCTTCTATAATTTGATTTCAAACTACTCCAAACCATAAGAAAGATTGGTTTATCAAGTCTTTTCTTTTGGGTTTGATGCAATTTTTGTATTTTTTTTTTGGATACCCTAGTCGTAAGAAAATAATAAAATGAGAAGTTTAAAGTGACGAATTTCTAGACATAGAAAGACATCACTTTTCTAAAACAAACTAAAAAGAAAAATGTCATACAAAATAATATCGATATGTAATAGTGAAAATGTAAGTGATCTCCACTAACCAACTCAGTGTTCTCTCTTTTTCCTTCTAAGTTGTGAAACATTTTTGTCATCTTTAATGTGTATGAAGTTTTAACTCATGAATTGTTTCATTTCTTTCTTCTATTCTAGAACCTCTTTTTGGTTGTTAATATTATGTTTTGGTTTCAAAAGTCTGAGCCATGCAATTATTTAATTACTCAAATATGAACTAGCTGATATGTCCATATCAAGTTCTATGTCACTCTCTTTTGTTATCTGGGGTGGCAATTGGACAGATTGGGTTAAATTTAGACGGGTTATAATGAGTTAAGACAATAATCAGGTCATGACCCAATCCAATCTAAATTTGCTTCGGTCAAAACGGATTGGATCAAAATGAGTTAGGTAATGGGTTATATTATAGGTCAAGACCCAACCCAACCCAATTTTTACTAAACTTAATTGTTTTATTTGTTCTTTTAAACTATTTTAATACCTAATAATTTTTTTTTTTTTTTTACGACTATATACAACATATCAACTTTTAAAAAAAATTAAAAATATTTTGACAAGATTTGTCATTAGCCAATTCGGGTTACATATCAACCCAATTCTTAATGGGTTGAGCTAATGAAATGGTCAGGTCAATAACCAACCCAAACTTAACTGGACTAGGCGGATTGAGCAGATTGGATTTGATTTTATCACCCGTATTGTTATCCCTATTATCTTGTTGTATAAGTGAAAAAAGGGGGTAAAATCATATACTTAATGAAAGAAAATTTGGAAATGTACAATCAAAAGATCCCTCAGTAAAAATTGCAATATGAAACAAACCATTGACATGAAATCAAATGATAACTCTTTGAAACACTGAAGTGGAGATCAACCCAACTTATAAAGACAACAATGTAAGAGAATAAACTACAGGAACTCAGAAATGTAATATGAAGTGAATGAAAGTCTCTGTTTTGGTTGAGAGGCTTGATGCAACCATCCCAAGTTCCAAGCTAAAACTGCTACATTACAATCAGAAGGGAGACTAGACAGGAGAAAGAAGCTATTTGTTAGCACGCTCCTCGTTCATTCCCTTTGAGAAAGATAAATGCTTGTAAGCTGACAATTTGTCTCCCTTGTCACTTTGGGGAATTAGGCAGTGTCTTATATCATAATCTGTATAACCCACGTCGACCAGGCAAAGACCATCAGGTGGAGCAGGAGGAGCAGTGGCGCGCCTGCAGGTGGCATCCATCAGCTTCAGCAAGGCATCATCATCGGCTCCAGCAGCTGCTTCTCTAATTGCAGTTGCCACAAGAACGCGAACCATCTGCATAGCATAGCAAGTAATTATGCATGTTGCAACAGTTTAAAAGACATGAACCCAGAGTTCCTATGGAATCAGGTTCTCTCTCTCCCTATCTATCTCTCTATCTGTAAGATCTAGATAAAATCAAACTCTCATGTATTCAATGAACTTTCATGTGATAGTTGATCATTACTGATACATCGTGAGAACAAGTCAGACAGCAGAAAACAACACAACCAAATATCTGAAAGGTCCAGAGGCGACTTGAAGATCATAATCTTATATTTTCACTCTGATTGTAAGAAATTTTAATGGCCTCACCACTGGGAATGATAAAATAGTATGCGCCGTTTCCAAATTCAACAAAGTTAAGTAGTCCAAACAGTAAGCAAGAGAAATTTACATGCAAGGCTTAATATTATTTGACCTCACGATACTTTCCTCTATTGGTACTTCAGAGTTTTATCTAACAGGCAGCAACTTGGAAAAATGAAGGTCTGTCTTTATTATGTCAATTATTTACAAATTAGTGGGGGATATAAACTGCTCTTGGCTGAAATTGGGCGAGGCAGTTACTGAGGAAGAAAGCGGACTCATATGTTTCTTAAGGCAAGTTTAAGTTCTGTATAGCTTCCTCTTCTGTTTTTTACATTCAGTAGCTTCCTCATTATTCATTGGCCTCATAGTGATGCCTTTAGAAATTATAAACGAAAAAAAGTGAAAAACAAGTTGATGCATCTTTGTTTTAAATCTTTTTAAATTACATACACAAATGATAGAACAAAAACCATAGACATCATGCTTCAAAAGTTAAAAACAAAGACGATGGCCTGATATTAACTTATTTCTATGTATCATGTATCTGATATAAAAAATGAGGGCCTTGTCAAAGGGCACACACGAGAACGCAATCAGGGGAATGGCAACACAAAAAGGACCAATTTTCCTTTTTGGGTCTTACTAGTTGTACAAATTGGTCAGAGGCTTGTCTTAGAGGACAATGTTTTGGATTAGTTATAAATTATCATTACATGGGCAATTTGTGTTATTACCCGATTCCCACTGCTGTTATACGATTATTCAGTTACATATAAACTAACCTTCGGTATGGAGAAAAAAGAGGGAAGATCAAAGCATGATATATCCAACAACTTCTTCATAAGACTAACTGAAGTGGCAAACACTTTTCTTTATTTTTTATCTTGTTTCAAATAATTGTCTGAGTTAAGTTATATTGCTGTGCCACATCGATTGTGCGAGGATTTTCATTGCATTAAAGTTCTTGTTGGATGTTTAAATTCTTTCATAAAGTATAGGAGCTAATATTTGGCAAGCCCATGCTTGCACCCGTAAGTTCACGTTAAAGTTCAAGCATGAACCCAAAAATTGAATTACACATGCTGGAGGCCAGGGGGTGATGAGTTATAGTATTGTCCCATATAGGTTGTGTAAGGAGATACACTGGAGTTTATAAAGCTCTTGGGCCACTCCTCATTGTCTTAACTCTTAAGGTTTTGGGTAGACATTCACATCCTTTTTAGAAACAGGTAAGATGTGTAGATGTTCACATCCTTTCTTTGTCTAGAATTGTTTTACTTTTTAACTTGGGGCACCTATTTGATAATGCATATACTATTTCACTCTTCGTGTATTGTGCTTCTATGCATGAATCGTACACTCTGTTGTTGTTTGTGTAGACTTGTAGTGCAAAGAAGAAGTGTTATGACCAATAAAGGAGAACGTATTATTGAATTGTGTTTTTTACATTATTACACACTCCTATTTATAGACACTACATTATAATCTTTTTCCATGTAGGAGACCATATACAATCCTACTCCTATTCCTATTCTAACACCCGCCCTCTCAAGCTGGTGCATATAAGCCATATGTACAAAGCTTGTTACATATGAAACTTATATGAGCATCAGTTAGGGACTTGATGAAAACATTTGTAGGTTGAACACTTGACTTCACAAGTTTATTAATAACATCTCCTGAGAGTATATAGTCGATTTCAATATGCTTAGTCCTTTCGTGAAATATCGGATTTGATGCAATATGAAGGGTCGCTTGATTATCACATACAAGTTCTCTAAATTTTAATTCTCTAAGCAATTGTTTGATCCAAACCAATGCTCGATACTCTGCTTTTGCACTAGATTGAGCAACCATATTCTATTTCTACTCTTCCAGGACACCAAATTACCTCCTACGAAAACACAATATTGAGATGTAGAATGTCTATCAGAAAGTATGCCCAATTAGCATCTGTATATCCAATGGTCTGATCACTGCCTCGATCCTCAAAGAGTATTCTTTTGCCTAGAGCTGACTTAATACATCGTAGAATGCGGACAAATGCATCCCAATGACTATCCAGGGATAATCCTTAAACTGACTTCCAACAATCACAGGAAAAGAAATGTCAGGTCTAGACACCGTAGATAATTCAACTTACCAATCAGCCACCTATATCTTCAAGGATCACTGAGCGCTCCCACTGTCTTGGCAGGAGTTAAACATTCAGATCCATAGGGGTATCAATTGGTCAACATCCCACCATTCTTGTCTCCTTAAGAATGTCAAGGACATACTTTCATTGTGAAATAGCAATATGTAATCTAGACTAAGCAATCACAACACCTAGAAATACTTAGTGTGTGCCAAGGTCTTAAGTCCGAAAATGTTGAAAGAGATGTTGCTTTAAATTAGGGATATTATCCTGATCACTGTCGGTGATATTGTCAACATAAACACGAAACAAATTCACAGATTTGGAGTAGAATGTTGATAAAACACAGAGTGATCAGCTTCACTGTGAATCATGTCAAACTCTTTAATTACTGCATCAAGCTTCCCAAATTAAACTTGAGTAGACTGTTTCAGACCATAGAATGATTAGAGCAATCGACATACCAAACTACTAGACTCCCCTTGAACAACAAAACTAGGTGGTTTCTCTATATAAATATCTTCGTTAAGGTCATCTAAGAGAAAAGCATTCTTAATGTCCAACTTATAAAGAGGACAATGGCCATGGATAGAAAAAGATGGACAAATGTTATTTTAGCCATGGCAGAAAAAGTACCACTGTAATCAACACAAAATTTCTAGGATACCCCTTGGCAACAAAGCGAGCCTTAAGCTGATCAACTTGGCCATCTGGACCAACTTTGACTGCCCAAAAAAGTGGTTGAAAATTGCACATGGGTCGAAAACTTTGTGGGGAAACTAATTGTCAGCGACGGGTGGAGACGCATGACAGGTCTTCTGCTTGAGATTTTTTCTGAGGTTTGATCACTGGAGGCTGATCTGCCTTGTGGTGTTGGCTTTTGGGAAACACCTCCAGAAAGGGATGTTGACGGAGTTAGCCCTTAGGTAACCGGAAAATAGCACAGTGTGAAATATTCTTTCCTGGAAGAAGCTGGTTGCACAACTACATTTTCTCACCAATGCTCTAATACCATGTGAGAAATAAAGGATAAAAGTATTATGGTATTGGGTTTTCTATGTTATTACATTGAGCCCTATTTATTGACACTACATTATAATCCTTTTTCTTGTAGGAGACTATACAATCCTATTCCTATTTTAGCAAGTGTTAGGAAGTAGAGAGTGATCTAAAAATTTAAGTCAGCAGATGCAATATACAACCTGCATCCACCAATACTTTGTGATACATTACATACATATGTACATATATTATATAATATATATCGCTCAGACTGGGTTTTGTGTGTGGTTCTATCCAAATACTATATCCAGCTATAATACGAAGGAAGTATTAGATACACACAATGATAATCTTCCTTCTTTGGATGGAGTAAAAGTAGAGAGATATTCTACCCTATTGCATAAACTTTTTCAATCACTCCGCAAAAAGAAGGAACAAAAACATACCTCCTATGTTACCTAGACTAGGGTGTGAGTAGATAGTTGTGAAAGAATCTAAGCATCTAAAACAATACAACAGATGGAGAGAGAAACTTTGTAAACCCCTTCTGGAATTCTTAATACAATCCATATGGGACAAACCCCTTCTGGAATTCTCAACACTCTATTGTAAGTGTAGCCTTGACTTTGGAGTTTACATGTGACATTAATGTGAATTACGAGTATGAGGGGATATATACAGAATTTATGGAATACGACCATACCTTCCGCAAGAAACGGTTAGCAACTAACTCAATGCACATCGTCTTCATATGACTCCCGTCCTACAATTTCAATTCAAGAAAAGAAAAGGATTAAAAGTGAATGAATAGATTTAATAGCAATCTAACTGCACAACTATCAGATCAGATATCTAAAGCACTTTGAATCCAATATCTTCAGCAGACAATTAAGCACATATAGGGTCTATGTTGGCATCAGGAATAAAAAAGAACAGGATCAGAAATGAAGAAAAATATTATCTTAAAGAAGTTATTCTTAAACTAATTTCCATCTCTAATCAACATGTAGTTACTAATATCCAGGGGATCTGGGAGTAAGGAATTGAGATTGCATAACAAAACCCTGTTATTTAAATGGCTTTGGAGGTATAATGATGAATGTGCAAGTAATGAAAACAACTAAGAGATGTCAAATATGGCAGAAAAGATTTTTGGACTCCCTGTACAGTCCAATCCTCTTCCAATGGGGAGAGTTTGGAGCACTATTAGTAGTCTATGGAGTGAATATGGTCAGATTGTAAAGTTAAGCTGCAAATGGTAATAATATCCAATTCTGGTCTGATTATGGCTGGAAATGGAAGTTTCAAATCAAAATTTCTGACTTAATATAGATGTTCCACTAATAAGAATGGGAGGGTAACAGATTTTTACTCAAGTACTGGTTGGTAGCTGATCTTTACTGAGGACCTCAATTACTAGGAAGTAGATGAATTTTCTCAGATGATGCACAGTTAAGCGATGTTATACTCTGTTACAGAACAACAAGGGATGTATGCATTAGATTGACCACTGAAAGTAATATGGAAGTCAAAGTAGCATCTTTTTGGTGGGTAGTAGCAAAGAAAGCTTTTTAACCCAGGATAATCTACAAAAGAGAGGTATAATTTCAAGTAGTAGATGATATATGTGTGAAGAAGAGTTAGAAACTGCCAATCATCTCCTCATTCGTTGCAAAATGGCAAGATAATGCTGGGAGCTATTCCTTAATATGTATAGTATTAAGTGAGTGGCAACATCAAAAAATCAGAAGGCAGTGTGGAGAACAATCCTGCTATGTGTTTTAGGGACAATATGGTTTGAGAGACAAAATTTTCTTTGACGGGATAAGACAGCATGCATCCAAGATTACAAATAGATGTTTTTTGAATAATTATTTTTGGGGTGTAAAAGGAGTTTTACAGAACTTGGAACAGTATTTAGATTTCCTAGAGGAGATAGGTGATATTCAGTTGTTATGCTTTTGGCCGTTGTAAGTCTGCTGTAACTGTTCCTTCTTGGTACTATTATTAATAGAACTTTACCTTGTTAAAAAAAATATAGGAAAAATTACGTGATTAAGCAAACATATAACTTAATTATTTACCATAGCTATAGTTGTAAGAAATTACCGCTTGTCACTAACATTTCATCCTATTTACTAGTAACCACTTCCGGATTTGTATATCCAACATATACTACCATATTTTCCGTTTTTCCCATTTATACAAATAGTCTTTCTCTCTCATCCTAATTTTTTTTACTGATTTCTCCACTTAATTCACTCAAGCACAAGCAGATTTCAAATTTCAAAAATTCCATGTCTCCCTCTCAAATCGTGCTCCTACAATTTCAGGTAACTTCTTGCAGTTTTTTTTAATATTACTTTTATTTCTCTTCTGACGGTCTCAATCTTTTGTTTTTTATTTGTATTTGTATATGCCACTGATTTCTTTTAGTATTTCAGTTATCTCCATAGATACATACAAATCATGGATGAACAAACTTCTTCCAAGCGAATCACTCATCCCAAGAGAATCACTCGAGGTATACAAATGCATGCACAAAAATTGGACAATTTTTCATCTTTTTCTTTGGGTTAAACTCAAGAGTTCCAAAGAAATTGTATGATCTCTTGCTAAATATGGAGTTAATCATCAAGAAATTAGATCCAAACACCGCAATGACCCAGTGAAAATGCAACTTATGCATGTTCTTAAACATCTGAAGAAGAAGATGTTGAATCTGGGTCAATGGACCTTATTTGTATATTTTCAACAATTATATACAATTACTTCTTTTGTATTTGTATATTATCAAACAAGTATAAGTTCCAACTATTATTTGTATAATTTCAGCATTATTGAGGTATTTGTATAATTTATTTTGTGTATTTTTGTGATTTGTATTTCTATCAATACATTTCACATTTCACATTACTTTTTCAGACATTATTTGTATATTTTCAACAATTATATACAATTATTTCTTTTGTATTTGGTATATTATTTGCAAGTATATGTTCCAACTATTATTTGTATAGTTTCAGCATTTGTATACATTTACTGATTTGTATATCTCAATCAATTGGATTGATTTGGAATTATAGAAGGGACAAAGTGAATTGATTGTATATACCTGTTGTATAATAAACGAAGAAATCAATTGATTTATTTTTTGGATTACTCCCATCGATCTCATGAACCCAAGCAGAATTGTGTTGTTCATATGGAGGAAGTCATATTTGGTATGAAACTCTAATGAGATACAAGACCGTGATTTATGGGATTGTTTTCCTTTTTCCAACCGAATTTACCGCCCATTTTCATTAAAAATTTTGAAAACCGAATTGTATAAAATATTAAATGCAAGCGAAATATACAAACGGAAATACCCATAGCAACTGAAACTATAACTATGGAGCGTAATTAGGCAAACTGTAGCTAAGGAGGCTAATTAAGTTTCATCTCTTAGTTATTTATGAAATTTTCACAAAAATATATTCATCAGATCCTAAACAGCCACACTACAATAAAGGAGATTTCTAAAAGTTATTTCAGATGAAAGCACATGGATCTTCAAGCATATGAAGACACGTGTTCTCAACATGAAGCATGTGAAAATCCACAATTTGAAACAGAAAAACCAACAAGCTTAGAAGTAACTAACAGTTTGATACCTTTGCACACGGTATTGAAGTTTCAATAGCTCTAGCATGGAAGACAAAACACTCTGTTGGTGGACCACTGCAACATTCATAAAGATACAAAAATCTGATGATCAGTCTACCATCAAGGTTGAATACACTGAAACCTAACTTTATAGCTGAGCATGCTACTTCTATGGCTTGGTGTTGGAAAATCACGAAAGTACATTTTTCTTTTCTTTCTTCAGTGAGTTCATTTTCCTTTTCTAGGGACATAATCAATGATCCAAAGCTAAAATGATTTAACTTAGATGATGCTTCTTGTCTGAACGATTGAATTGGAGATCCTTTATCATTTTCTTTTTGTAATTAAGTGAGATCCTTTATCATATTTGAACAGAACGAACTTCATTTAAGTAATGTAATCTGTGATATTTCTCTCAACAAAAAGTAATGTAATCTGTGATACAAGGAATATGGACAAAATAGAGGTAATAAGCAAATTACAAGAACATGTAACTGTATCCATCATCCATACTCAACCAAAAGTAATAAAGATAAGCTGTAGATCTTTTTTCCCCTTTTTATAGATCAAGTAAGATCAGTTGTAGTTCTCTTCTCTTCTGCACTTTTTAATGCTAGAAGCTGATCATAGAGACACCTTTTGGGTCTTTTGTATTAAGTTATTATTATTTCTTCTCCATGAACAAGGATCATCACGAATTGTAAACAATCATTATAACAACTCCAATAACAATAACACTAGTGTTACTAATAGTAGTGGTAATAATTTCAAATATTATTAATGGTATTTTTAGCAATAATTAAGATGAAGAGGATGACAACCAGAACAATAATACTACAATGCCTAAGTGCATGATGATATTTGCATTGTTCTCTTTGTTTCAACTATATCAAGAAAAAAACACAATGATTATTAACCTTCTGTAGAACAGCCAAATCCTTTTTCGAGTTAAAATTAGGATCCATGAAATAGTATTGTAAAAGAACTAAAAAACCAAAAGAATATGTGACATCCAACACCATGAATAAACATGTAATATTAATAACAAAAGAAATCACAAAAGCTGCCTACATGGAATATTCTTAGGAAATGAACATGGAGCCCCCAACAAGCTAAGATAAGAATAAAGATCAAGAGTGTATCATACATGAATATACTCAATTAGGAGCTAGCAATGATAAGGTAGCTACTCAAAAGATCAAAAGCTTGTGCAGTTCATCCACAAAAATCTCAGTAATACTAGTCATTCATTAAACATCTAGAATGAGATATTACGATGTCAAACTTGTAGGGTTTGAAGATCAACAGAATTTAACATCATCTGTGATTTAGTGTATAACGGGATAAAGAATAATTGCTAAAAGAACCATACTGAAATATGAATTCTTACATGTTCCTTGAAGCTTTAGTATCTCGTGCAAACATTTTGTAAGATAAAAGCTTTCCTTCAAGCTGACCTAAAAGCCGGTTAACCTTGCCTACTTCAAACTTGGTTGGTTTATTTCCATGCACCAGCTCGTCATTTTCATCATTGATTTCATTTACGTTACTTTTGTCAACATCACTTTTACCACATTCATTCTGTTGATGAACATCAGTGCTACCATCAATCCAGATTTGACCCCCTTGCTTTTCGCCTAATACATCATCAATAGGGAATATATATAAATAGTGTCTCCATTTTGCTGAGAAGTTGGGATGAAATTCCCGGGATACCTATAACAGGAAAAAATTATTTGTTGTTACATCTTATTCATAGATAAAAAAGAATAAGGAGAAACCAACAATATGTGGATGGTAGTACGCCTTATTTTGATAAGTAAAGCAAAAATTCTAGCGATTTCTGTAACAAGTACAAATTTTGTGTACAAAAAGATGGACTGAATCCCTTTAACTATGCAGGGAGTCTAACAACCCGAAATTGCTATCAACATAATTTCCAAAAGCCGTCCTACACATAAATTCAACAAGTAAAGACATTCTAGATTTTACCGGGAAGGCAGATGGTGCTTTCCCTTCAAACATACTGATTCTTTCGAACAAAATTGTCCGAAAGATGCACATGTGCAATTTGCCCAATAAACCCAAAAAGACTGCAATAAAACTATTAGTTATTCAAAAATTGAAAAATCCAATCATACTCCAAATCCTATTAGGAGATTGGTGCATGTGAGTGTCAGCCTGCTAAATGACAATTTGGCAGCAGTGGAACCATGCTTTGCAAATGAATTTTTTACTGATTTGAACTACTAGTGAGGAAAGATGGATAGCCAAGAAACCCCTTTATGCATAACCAGGACTAAAAACACCATTTAACGAACTAGAACTAGTGATGAAGAGATCATGCAAGCTGTTGAGAAGAGGAAAAACAAAAAACAAAAACAGAAATTTCTACTCAAAAATTCATTTCAGAAAGCATAAGGACTAGTAGAACAACCATGGGTATCTTGGAAAAAGGATCCGGTAAGTCCAGCACAGCAGATTATGAGAATTGTCCCACAACAGAATGCAGAACCTAAATATTGACCATTCTTCCCAGCTTTCCTTTGTTCTTCGTGGATGGAAATAACAATGTGACAAGGGTGAGTGGGTGACAAAAGTTGAAAAGAGGAATATTCCTTCAACTCCACTTCTCAGTTGAAGGCTTCTCGTCTTGTTGGTCAGCCTTTTGTCCGTGCATGCATAAATGGAAAAAGTACTTCTGTGATTACATGATGCTCAGTTACCCACAGGATTTAGACAGCTTTTCAGCCAGAACGACCTTTCCACATGACTTTGAACCATAAATTATTTAAAGCAACTTTTAAAACTTTAGTGGGCATTCACCAAATAAAAGAAAACCCAAATGGTAACAGCTGTATTTAACCAGAAAACATTAAAATACATTTTCCCCAACAGATGACAAAAAAGCAAGTTGCATCTTCATGCTTGAAAAATCAATAAACCAAATAATCAGTTACCTTGGTGAGAGAAACTACCCTGATCTTTCCTGGTGCTGCCTTATCAAGAGCAGCTTTTACATCTTCAATCTTAACATCCTTTCGCCAAGTGTCTAGACATAGAAGTGAACCAATATTCTTATCTCAAAAAAAAAGGGGGAAAAATTCACAAGTTGAACATTAAGCTTTTTGGATATGAATGTACTCATGGTTTAATGATAAGCTATATACCCATGACATCCATAGTCAACTGTATATTAGTATTTCAATGGGTGGAAATTGGAAACTTATTCTTAATCAAGTCTAAGATACTGTTTATAGAACAGTAATGAATTATTGCTTAAAAAAGTTTAAACCTTCTAGCCATTTTAAATTAGTAGGATTCTACATTCAAGCCACTTTATTTTTGTAGATTGACCCCAGAGAAAGAATGATCAGCATTTTACTCGGTTTCAGTGTCCTTCAATCTTGGATAAATCTTTTGGCATGAATAACTTCAGATCTTTTGCTATTGTATCCAACATATAATTTTTAGGAGAAACGATAAAGAAGTAATCCGCTTCAGTCATTTACTCAAACTTATTGTTTAAGTTTTAATTTTGATAGGCATTTGAATGAACCATCCACACAGTTGTTTTATAGAATCACCCCTTAAAAAGAGGAATATTTGGCATCATCCTTAATGAGCTGAAAGATACTGAATTTTCTCCAACTCGCAATGGAGCAGGGAGCATAACAAATGAAGATGTATGCTGCGGATGTTTCCTATGTTTTACAGGCGCAAAAAGTGAACATCACATCAAGTCAATATCAACAGATCGAGGTGCTTCTAAGTAATTCAGTCTAAGCCTTGAATGAACTACATACTCTTCGATCCCTTTCCAGAACAAGCCCTAAAGTCACATCTTTCAAAACTGGGACCAAAGTAAAGTACTTTCGAGTTGCTCTTGCACAAAGCCCTACTTTGGCAACTTAGTTATAGATACAAACTCTAAAAAGCTATTTTTATGACAAACTCAAACTCTAAATAGCTTAAGCATTTCTTGAGTTAAAAAGGTATTTATAGAAACTAGAGCTCAAGAGAGCTTTGAAACCCTCGTAGCAGAATGAAATAAGTTTACTGGGTGCCAAACGAGTAGTTTAAATCTTCGTTACCTCAAAAGGGCATTGAGAATTGTTTTTTTTTTAAAAAAAAAAAATAGAAAAGACTACAACAACAATCCCAGTGTATCCCACAAGTGGAGTCTGGGGAGGGTAGAGCGTACGCAGACCTTACCCCTACCTTGGGAGATAGAGGTTTTGTTTCCGATAGACCCTTGGCTCAATGAAAGACATATCAAAACAGATCAAAGAAGAAATAATGGCAAAATACTATAGGAAGCATGACAAAGCATTTTAAAGAAAAAATGAATAGTAACTGCAACAAAATACTGTGATAATCGAAGTACAAGAGACAATGAATATTAACAGAAATCGAAAGACAAGAAGCTAGACGATAAATACTACTACTACCAGTATGAAAGGATAAGTAAGATTAAAATCCACTACCTACTAACCTTCTACCATAATCCGTGTCCTCCACAATATTCTATCTAAGGTCATGTCCACGGTAAGTTGCAACTATGTCATGCCTTATTTAATCACCTCTCCTCAGTACTCTTTGGTCTACCTCTACCTCTCCTGAAACTATCCATAGTCAACCTCTCACACCTCTGTAGAAAGGCATTTGTGTCCCTCCTTACATGCCTGAACTGTAACACTTCAGAAATTCTAAGTTCAGATTCGATCGTGAGAAGTTGAGAATTTTGCAGAAAACAGGAATCCACGAGCAGCATCTACGGACCGTAGATGGAACCACGGGTCATAGATGAGGTTTATAGATTAAGTTCAGAAACAGGAAAACTTTTCAGATTTTTACAGATGGTCTTTACGACTCGTGGAATGAACCACGGACCATAGATGACGTCCTTAAATCAAGTTTAGAGATTGGGAAACCAGACTGAGTTTCACGAACCCAAACCATGGATTGTAGATCCTTTTACGGGTCGTAGATGGGCCTCGTGAATCAAACTTCAAAATTTTAAATTTTAGCCTAACTTCTACAGACGCGATCTCCAATCAGTAGATGGAACCACGGACCGTAGATCGCCTTATGAAATTTGCTGATGTCATTTTTTCTTCAAGGTCGTTTTGGTCTTTTCCCACTCTTTTAATCCCTGCACTATGTCGTTTTAGCTTATCCTAAGTTGGATTAAGGGGAACCTAGTCAGCGAAAACCTCCCCATTCACACCATATACTCATAAATCAAATTCTTTGCACTCAAGTTTGCTCTCACGCAAGAACTAGGTTCCATAGCTTCAAGTTTCAACTCAAGGAATCAAACTAGGACTTCCATTCTAGGTATGTGGGATTTCATCAATGGGTATCCTTCCACCCATTGAATCCCAAAGAAAAACCCCAGCTCTTCAGTTATTGATTTCTACAAAAAAAAACTAGGGTTCATAAGAAAATCATGTTCTTCATAATATCTCAGTCATTTTTCATGTACAGTTTTAATTACATGTTTTACTTATATTTCAGTATACATATATAGTTATCCTCATGATCCCTTAGAATAGGAAAAATCATGTCTTGAAACTATGATAACTAAATTGCATGATTTCTATTAAGGATAGTAGAAATTCATCATGATCAGTAAAATACTTAATATATCAGTTCTACATGTATAAGATGCTTTCAAATAAAGTGTCTATCAGTTCAATATCCGTTTTAGTGTTTATGAGCTATTCAGTTACCAGTATAATTAAGTTTATCAACTTGCATTCAATTGGAAGAATTACTTAGCACTGAGCGGATTTAGGAATGAAAACTCACCCGTCAGTTAGGACTGAGACCTTTAGTAGCAATTCTTAAGTCCTAGAACTAGGTGTCACAGTAGGATTATAAGGGTCACCCTTCACATCAGGACTGACTCCTTAGTCCTTTTTATGGTCATCAGCTTGGTGGTACCACATTAGCTCAGATCAGCCTTTATGCCCTAGCAAGGTATATTGGGCCCTCTTCGATGGGGATTATACATCGAACTCCATGTTTAGCTCACATGGTTATATGTCGGTTATTAGTATCTCTCACAATCCAGTCTCAGATGTTGCATGACCTTGTAGTCAATTATCTCAATTTTCAGCATTCACTAATTACATGTTTTTACTACTTGGTCATTGCATTAGTTCATGTTATTCAGCTCAACACTTCAAACTTATCATGTTCAGTTTATTAGTCTTATCATGCATATTTCACATACTCAGTACATTCAAAGTACTGACTGCATACTCTTCGTGCTATATTGTTTTATATCCATCGCAGCCACTCCTATCTTGTCCCGGGTATCTTTATTTGTAATTTTATCACTCATAGTATGCCCACACATCCACCACAACATCCTTATTTCCAAAACTTTCATCTTTTGAACATGAGAGCTCTTGATTGGATAACACTCCTCTCCATATAACAAAGTTGGACTAACCACCACTCGGTAGAACTTGCCTTTAAATTTAGGTGGTACTTTCTTATCACACAATACTCCAGATGTGAACCTCCATGTCATCCACCATGCACTAATAAAATGTGTGACATCATCATCAATCGCCCAATTTCCTTGGATAATAGACACATGATTCTTGGAAGCTTTCTTTCTTTTGGATGACGTGTGCATCAAGCCTCACTTCCACGCCAGCCTCAGGCATAACGTCACTGAACATGTACTCCAAGTTTTCTGTCTTGGTTACACTCAACCTGAAACCTTTACACTGCAGGTCTATCTCCAAACCTCCATCTTACCATCAACTCTACCGCGAGCCTCGTCAATCAGAACTATATTATCTGCAACTAACATACACCATGACACCTCACGTTGGATTCTCCGTGGTTTTGTTTTAAAGAACCTTTGAAAAAGTATTCAAAGGGCCTTTCCATAGTTTATGAATTCTTTAAGTATGGAGCTAAACACATGAACTTTTTTTTCTCAAAGTCAGACCATGCAATATGATAGTAAGGCAAGAAAGGGTGGATCACCTGTTGATATGTGATCAAAATGCAAAAAGAAAATTTGGGTCCAAGGGTTATTTTAGAGTTAAAAAAGATTTCAACATATATAGCTCGAGGGTATTTTTAGTAATACCCGTACTAGCTGCAGCATGAGACGTAAAAAATCCCAAAATCATATGAATAGGAAACTTCACAAACAAGAGTCCCTTAGGTGGAAAGGACACACAAAAGGCAACTTTTACGTCACAAATTGCTACAAACTTCTAAGTGATACATTGCCATCATTCCCTATTGGCTTTGGAAGTGTATTTGGAGGAGTAAGCCATCATTGAAGGTGGATTGCTTCACTTGGTTAGTCACTCATGGAGCATGCCTAACTCATTAGAATCTTCAAAAGAGGGGAGTCAACATTGGTAGTAGATGTTCTTTGTTGCAAGTCAAAATGAGGACATAAATCACCTCTTCATCCACTGCTTATTTACCAAGAAAATTTGGGTCCTGAACATCGTTGGTGTCAACTAGACTATGCGGAGAACAACAAGGACTTGTTGCAAGGTTGGTATCTCAAAGGGATGGGAAAGAAAAAAAAATCAAAATTTGGAACGCAATCCCCTCAGTTGTCTTATGGACCATTTGGAAGGAAAAGAACACTAAGTTTGACAAGAGAGGGTTCCTCAAGTGGTAAGATTGTAAGAACCTCCACCTCCAACCTTGAGGTTATGGTTTTTTGTCACCAAAGGAGAAAATTGGGTTAGCTCCGAGGGAGGGGTAAAAAGAACGCCAGAGTTCTTCTGAAATAAAGTAAATCTGTAATTAATATTCAGTACAAATGCATCTCTATATTTTATTTTACTTTTTGTGTAACAACTAACATGACTATTTCAAATGACAGCATGACACAAAAGTCATAGTAGATTGTTTGAGTTCTTTTCATAGGCTGTAGTGTTGCTCCTTTCTACATATTCTACGGCACCTTCTATTTGCTGAATCATCAATGACACGACTTTTAATGATTAAAAAAACATATATACGGGAAAGTGGCCGTCTTGATTTGAAGTAGGAGAAAAAATTAATGCGAAACACCAAATTATACCCTTAACAAATCGAGGAATTGCATCCAAACTTCACAAGACAGTAAACTGCATTCTTTTAAAGTTTAAAACTACTTAACTGCATCCAGATGTTTTGAAGGCATAGAAAATAGTGTGCAGGATGTTAAACTAAACTGCATTTTGTTGTTATGTTTTTGGTGTAATCAATTATACTCAAATGACACTGCCTCTATAGTTGATGTTTTAGACTCAATATAGAAATAGAGTAGGAGTGTCTAGAGTGCATTTGTATATAAGGTTTGAGTACAACCCATGTACTTTTGTGATATAATACAACGTTACCATTTTCAAAAAAAAAAAAAAACTACTTAACTGCTAAATTAAAGTCGATATCATATCCTTGATAGAGCAAGCAAAAAACAAGATGCATAAAAAGTGAAGCACACAGACATCAAGAAATAGTGTTTTCAAAGACGAAGCGTATAGCAATGCGACTTACGCCTTTATCATTCACACCGACCAGCTAGTGCACTCTTACTTGGTATCGAATATTTTTCTAAATGAATCATTTTCCCTTTGAAGGGATTTCCAACTACCTCTATCTCCCTAGGTCATTCTTTCTTTCATAAATAAAACAATTTCCCACATGCAAGGCTAGTAGAGCTCCTAGTCCGACAAGACTAGCAAAGATGTTGCCAGGCCTAGTTACCATAAGAAAGAAGGAAAGCTAAGGACAGAAACAATTTCACAAGAGCTTCAAGAAGAGTGAGTCAAATTAGCTGCAGTTGACTGAACTACAGGGACTTCTATTATTGAGCCGAGTGAACTACCTTAACGGCAGCCTGG
Organism: Solanum etuberosum; assembly: GCA_029582245.1. NCBI lineage: Eukaryota > Viridiplantae > Streptophyta > Magnoliopsida > Solanales > Solanaceae > Solanum > Solanum etuberosum. Next base: position 37,832 of record JAJONR010004466.1, read on the forward strand.
TATTCCTTATTATTGATAGCAAAGGAAAGCTAACTCCGCCTTCTCCTTCGAAGAATTAGATAGTTAGAAGATTTTCTTTACCTCAAAGAGTAGGGATCTAAGGAATTGGTGGGAAAATCAGAAAGAGAAAATCCCACTCTTAGAGCCAAGATATGCTAGAGCTTTAAGCATGCACTGCAATTGAAGTGTGTGCTTTAGTGATGAAAGGAGAAATGAAGAAATATTAAAAAGTATATCTGCAATGCATGAAGAATACAAGAATAAACATAAACAAGAAATTTAAAATGCAATGATGAAGTTTTATGTTTCAATTCCGATTTAATGACCAAATCACTATATCATATTCAACTATTACGTTTCTTTAACTATTGATATGTCGATTCGTGAGCTATATTTAGTGTTTAGACTACCCTGTTCAAGAGGAGTTCATGGGACGCTGACACTCTCACCAAAGTGCCTTAGTGTCTGCACAAAAGCACAACTGAAGCGAGTAGAAGCGACCAGCTCACACTGCACCTACTTTCAGTGCTGAATCGTGCCTTTAACAACAGTGATCATTAAAAGGTGAATATCGGAAACTGATTCATAGAACTGAAAGGATGTACACCAAGCAAGGTGACTTACAGAAAGAACAAACTTGTTGAGAGGCTGAAACGCCCTTGTCTGTACGTCCAGCAACTAAAGCACATGCTTCTAATGGTAAGTTCTTATCTTTTAATAACTGGGCCTTCTTCTCATCAACAAACTCACCGAGAGATCTTTCAACTAATCTGAATAAAACCGAGTACAATACACATGAAAACCATATCCAACAGAAGTTATCAGTTGGATTAGCCTCAAATAAAATCAGCTTTTATCACGTTAAAAAGAGAAATAGACATGCATGATAATTTTGCTGAAGATCCCTTTGGACCTGGTAAGAATGATCCAATTAGATGATCTGAGCTCCAAATAAGGCAGCCAGAAGTCCAGCACCACCTCTGTATGTTTCTGCGTGACCTTATTTCTGGAGTTCTTGCAATGGATGTCTTCTATGAGGATCTATGGTTTTTTACATTCTTTCTTTTCATATCATTAAATAATTCCTTTTTTATAACTCTGCTGGGATCTGCCAAAAGAATCTAGTTTAAGAAACAATTCTCAATGTTGAGTATAGCATATCCATCTCTCTGTAAGATAACCAAACACTGCAAAATGAAGTCATTTACTGAAGATACAGAATTGCTCATTCAAGATGTCATAAGAAATCCATCAACTTGAACTTAACCATTGAGACTATCATGCACAACTATAAAGTAACTGAGAGCATACATACTGCTAAAAGAATGTCATGTCGAAAACTATCATCTACTCCAGATAGTTTCCACATGAAAGGCCATAGAGCATATGTTCACTTCATTCATGATATGAATGGCTATGTTAGAAAATACTTACCCTTGGACGGTATTCAAGTCAGGCTGCTTCTGCCATCCATCAAAAGAACCACCATGGTAAGAAAGGACAATCATAAAATTTGCTCTCGCCCATCTACCGCTCTTATCTCTGCTCTTATCTTTAACTGGAATATTCACTAACTCAGATTTCTCATGGTCCTCTCGAATTTCAGCATCTTCATGGTCAGCAGGTGTCTGAGGTGGAAATTTTCAAGATAAGTATAAATACAATAAGGGGTCATTTGATAGGGTGTATAAGATTTGTGTTGAATAAGATGTATTAGTAATGATGCCATTGTCCATTAGTAATGTAGTATTAGCTATACTGAGATTATTTCTTATGCATTGTTTGGTTTGGTGTATTAAGAATATCATGCATTGCATAATTTCTAAAAAGAAATGTTATCAAAAATGTCCTCCACAAATATGGTAGATCGGATGTGGAAAAATTTCTAATTTTGAGAGGTAATTATGTATTTAATCATGCTAATGCATGCATTAAGAACCTTTGCATTGCTAATACCATGGTTTGCCACATACTAGTTATGCATAGCATAGTACCAAATAAAATGCATAACTAATACATTAGTTATAACTAGGTCAAAAAGGTGCACCGGACAAAGTATTAGTAATATACAAAGCTAATGCATGTAGTATTTTTTCTAATGCATCCTACCAAACGACCTGTAAGTGTACTATAGCACTAAATATTGTTTTTAAAAAAAACTTGCATAAGAAGTACACAAAATGAGATAAATGACAAAGTGGAAACATATAATATGGCACTTAATTTTATAAGAAAAGTGTTGAATAAGATGTATTAGTAATGATGGCATTAGTAATGTAGTATTAGTTATGCTGAGATTATTTCTTATGCACTTTTTGGTTTGGTGTATTAAAAACAACATGCATTGTATAATTCCTAAAAAGAAATGTTCACAAATATGGTAGATACGATGTGGAAAAATTTCTAATTTTGAGAGGTAATTATGTATTTAATCATGTTAATGCATGCATTAAGAACCTTTGCATTGCTAATACCATGGTTTGCTACGTATTAGTTATGCATAGCATAGTGCCAAATAGAGTGCATAACTAATAAATTAATCATAAATAGGTTGAAAAGGTGTACCGAACAAGGTAGTAGTAATATACAAAGCTAATGCATGCAGTATTTTTTCTAATGCATCCTACCAAACGACCTGTAAGTGTACTATACCACTAAATATTGTTCTAAAAAAACTTGCATAAGAAGTACACAAAATGAGATAAATGACAAAGTAGAAACATACAATAAGGCACTTAATTTTATAATTAAGAAAAAGAACAAAATTGCATAGGAAAAATAAACCTTTTGAACCAAATGAGTAGAAGCTTTTAAGATTTAAAGAAACACTTGTTTTGATAGTATCACACCCATAAAGTATTTGAATTTATCTCGAGCAGATCTTTATAGAAATAAATCTTAGAGCCCGTTTAGATTGGCTTAAAAAAAAGTAGTTTTTAAGTCAAAAATAAAAAGTCAATCTGAAATGACTTTTAAGTCAAAAAAAAAACATAGGGGGAGACCTAGTTTTGGTTTTTGAGTCATTTTTTACCTTGCCAAACACTTCCTAACTTATTTTAAGTTATTTTTTATATTTGTCAAACACTTTCTAAAGTCAAAATAAGTAGGTTTGACGAACTTTTAAGCCAATCCAAACATCCTCTTAGTTTAGCTCCTCTTGAATGGAAATTTTAAGTATCTTGGTCTATAATCCAAGGACATGGGAGATTGATGATGATGTTGCATACCGTATACCCACAAGGTGGATAAAATGAAGGCTCCCCTTCGGGCTACTTCGCGGTAAGAATGTGTCGCCAAGGCTTAAAGGTTAGTTCTATAGAGTGGCGGTTAGACCAACATTATTATATGGGGCAGAATATTGGTCAGTCAAGAAAGCCTACATCTAGTGGATATGAGGATGCTTAAATGGATATGGGGCACACTAAAAGAGATATGATTAGGAATGAAGTTTATCGGGAAAAGGTGGAAATGGCCTCCATGACGGACAAGATGAGGAAAGTGAAGCTGAGGTTGTTCGGGCATGTGAAGAAGAGGTGCAAGGTTGCACCAGAGGTGTGAGAGGTTGGTTGTAGCAAGAGTTAGGAGAGGGAGAGGTAGGCCGAAAAAGAACTGGGGGAGGTGATTAGACATGACTTAGCACAACTGATGTGCCTAAAATTAAGCACATATTCTCCATCCTTTCCTTAGTGTTTGGAATGTTCTTAGACTTGTTTACAATGTTTTCTTGTATTTTTATGTTAGTTTATTGTTTTGAAGGAAATTGATGTCTAAATGGCCAAAAGTCAAAAACACAACGAATTTTTTTGGGTGATTTCCGGTCGTGTTCTTGACCGCAAATCAATTAACAGTGCACAAATCAGAGCATGAAAAGATTCAAAGGACTTGTATCCAAGATCCTGTAGAGGAAGGTCCAAATACGAAGCAGAATATAATCAGACTTGTTTGACAACCAAAACTTGAAGAAGGAGATTACCACTGCAAAAGAACCTGCAAACTGAAGAAGACGGATCATGAAATAAATTCACGCCCGCAGAAGTATTCCACAAAGAAGCTCCGAAAAACCTAAAAGGCAATCGCCGACAGCGCCAGGCAGATTCCACAGAGCGTAAAGCATTTGACGATCATGAAGTGCATTGCAAAGCTTGTCGGTGGACTTACCTTATTATTTAGGATACTTACTTCTTGGACCATTATAAATAGACATGTTAGGCTTCTATTGAAAGAGTCGACAATTTTCCTTAGGTTAAGCATAATTGTGGTTGTTGTCGTCCAAGTTACAGTTTCCTTAATTCTTCAATAAAGTCTTCAACATTGTTCAAGCTTTCAAGATTCGTAGAAAGTTAATGCATTCTTTCAATTTATATTCTTATTATTTATTATAAGTATGAGTACCTAAATCCTCTACTGAGATTGTGAAACCTAATAAGATTGTAAAGTTCATAAGCTTTCCGTGTGATCATATGCTACTAGGGTTGTAAGATATCAAATTTCTTTTTGTTCTTAATTAAAAGGCTTAGTGATTGGAAACATTAACCTACGTCATAATATCTTAATCTGCAGACCCAAAAGTGCGGGTTAGGATTTGATAGAAAAAGATTTGCATGAACTCAAAGCGTTAACCTTTGTTTGATACATTTAGATTAGACATAATTGAATCTACTTGGCATATTCGGCCGGTCTTATTGTCAATAACTCATAGTTGTGGAAGCATCATATGTAGATAAATCATCCATGAACTCAGAAGAGACTGAGTGGTAGTGCACAAGACTAAGTGCATAGATGTAACCCAAAGTACCTATACGTATACTAAAAAAAATTCCCATATTTTCTATGGGATTCAAGCCCAAATTTTGGTGGGTTAATATTAATATATACGACCACATACATCAAAACTGGAGGTGTATTTTAAGCGTATTGATAACTCCGGTCTACTAAGGACATGACCCTAGAAAGGAAGGCATGGAGGTTGAGGATTAGGGTAGAAGGTTAGTAGGTAGCTGGGTGTTGTCAAACTTGATGTGGGAGAGTATGGGGCTGGCCGCCTCCTTTTCCTCTTTTCATTATTGGTAGTAGTATTTAGTAATTGCGTAGTCTCCTATTGTTCTATGTGTGGTACTATTTGTTGCTTTTTTTGCTTTGTATTGTGCTATTTAGTTGTTATATTTTCTTGAAGTCTTACTTCGATGACATTCCTTTTAAGCCCAGGGTCTATCGGAAACAACCTCACTATCCCACAAAGGTAGAGGTAAGGTACGCATACATCCTCCCCTCCAAGACCCACTTGTGGGATTACACTGGATATGTTGTTAGCTCCTCTTGAGAAAGTTCTTCACAGCATTCCCGTTCCAAAAAACTTATAAGTACATACAAAAGCAAAAGAGATACAAACAACAAGTTTATGCTCAACTACAAAGCTTGCCAAAGTGTACCTCTTTTCCAAATAATCCTGACAATGAAGTATGGCCTTTCACCATGTCTGCATAAAAGTCAACAACTTTGTGCCATGGCCTTGCATACATGAACTCGTAACATTCCCTATCAAATCAAATATAAGCCACTGGCTAAAGTGAATATAAATCATAGAAGTAGCTATATGCAAAAGGGTGGACGCACGAAATGCTAAGAGGTATCATCCGATATATATATGACATTGCTTGTCACAAACAGCTCCCTGCCTAGCTGGTAAAGAACCGTCTTTTCCGTTAATATAAGGCTGTTCTAAGGTTTGTTCATTCGTTCACTCTTTTTAATTAAATGTGGATACCACTCACAGAAAATCTCTGTACACCACTATATATGGCTACCCATCACAGTACATTCTTTTTATATAAATACAACATTATACAGTTAAAACCACATCCCAGTAACCAGCATTTGACAAAATCCTCTAGCAGTACAGTTGAAGCAGCAACCAAATAAATCCACTTGAAGAATCAAACACAGCCCACATAGTTGAATGCAATTAAAATCCAATATGGAACTAAAATATCCAATCTTGAATACAATTGGAAGCAGAGAAACCAAAAAAAAAAAAAAAACGTTATTGACCTCGCAATTAGCAATTAAATTCTCATTTCAGAACAAAATTATAATTTTAAGAATCCCCAGAAAATTTTCTGAAAAATTAAGGAGAAAAAGTGAAGTTTTATGGGAAATTTACCTGGAAGTCCATCTGGAGAACTTGCATGAATCAGTGTGGTTATAGTGAAAATGCACCTTTTGCTGGGCAGCAGTCTGAGATGGATTTTCCATCAGATTTCTCAGAGTCCTTACAGTCGTTGGGTGCCGTAGCATAACTTCCTCTCCCACTCGCCGGAGAAATTGCGGCGGTCGCCGGAGAGAAAAACTAGCGGCGGGATGCAGTGGAGTGCCTTTTCAAAATGTTTTGTTCTTCTTCTTAAATACCCCAATACTTTTGGTTTATTACGCTTATACCCCAAATTTTTCATTTCTTTCTTGACGATTTTCATTTTAATATTGGACGCGTTAATTTTGTTTTGTTTTCTTTTTTAATAATTTTAAAACTAAAATTCAACCCCACACACGCAAAAAAATAAAAATTGTGAAGTTTTCTATTGAAAGATTATGTTTCAGTAATCTATTTTTCAATTGAAGTAGGACAAGGAAATATTTAGGTTTTAGGAGCATACATTCTCGTAAAGCATAGCGATAGTATAGTCGTTTAATGAAGACAGAGTTGTTGGACATCTAAAGGAAATATGTAAATGCAATACCCTATAATTAGAAACATGAGAAAATTGAGTAACGGGTGACAACAAAGTTCTTAATTAAAAAAAGTAACAAGTTGACCAAGTTTAAGTCAAAACTTCTACTAATTAAGTTTAAATGGTTGTGAAATGTAATTTTTAAAACTTGTTAAATTTTGATTAAATATAAAAACACCCCAACTGAAAATGATGGTTTTCTTTTTCAAATATATTCAAAATTGAGTCACATTGTTGTCCGTTTATTCCAGCATTTCACTTTTCAACTTCCTTCCCTCTCAAGAACCCACAACAACTCCACAACAATCCACCATAAAGTTATAATTTCTTTTCATTTTTTCCTTCTCTGTTCATCTCTGTATGTTGCTAGTGCCGCACTAAAGTTAGAGTTTTAATTATTTTTTTCATGTAAAATTCTTTTCTTTTCTCCTCACGGTTAGGTTTTTGTGTTTTTGAAGTGAAAATGGTGATTTAGGCTTTTTTTTTTAAAAAAAACAAGAATTTTACATATTTTGTTGTTACATGCCTTAATAAATAGTGTATTTATTGTTATTGTTGTGAATTTTACATATTTTGTTGTTGTGTGACCTAATAAATAGTGTATTTGTTGTTACTGTTGTGGATTTTACATAATTTGTTGTTGTTTCATGTGTGTGTATTCTTAAATAATATAAATAATAATCTTGGTGGTTTGGTTGTTGTACTTAAAAAATATGTTCTTATTGCAACAACTTAGGAACATGTGTGATTAAATTTACACAGTTGTTGAGGTTGATGTAGCAGTTGCTTCAACAACTTGAAAATGTGTTAGTAATTTACATATTTCATTATTACATATGTGTATTCTTAAATAAATAACAATCTCTCTGATTGTTCTTTGGTGATTTGGTTGTTCTTTGGTGGTTTGATTGTTGTTTGATGGTTTTGCTATTGTACTTGAAAACTATGTTATTGTTACGATCCAAACTCATCGGGTCGTGCGGGCACCTACTCTAACACCTAGATAGGAGAACTCTTACCACCCAATTTTAAAATAACAATACGGAAATTAATAAAACATAAGAAATCTCTTTAGTACTTCGAAATACACATAAAACTCGAATGTAAGAAGCATCTTCTTACAATTAACCGCAAACCCTCCCAAGGAACTAGTCTAAACAGGTATAAGAGCTACTACGTGAGTATAATGTATGAGAGAGTTTAAGACACAACTCTCATCATAAGGAAAGAGAAGTAGAAGCTGTTGAATATCATTATCGCCTTCACCTAAGAAATATTACTGAATCATGCAACCATACTACGTCAAGTGGCATAGCATAGTATCAATACAAACAATATATACTGGTAGGCATCATCAATCGACCCGAATTCACCACATAATATCATACAAATAATCAAAAGAAACATAAAACTTGAATATAAAAATAGGACCCGACACGTAACTCACCCACCTCTCTCACAGTGGGTTGGGTCGTGACAAAGGTTGTATTAGACCCCTAGGTTCATTGATCTTGTTGTACCAAAATAGTTCTAGTAGAGTCTTGCGAATGATATGAAGACATATGTACTTTTCTTCGAGAGGCTACAAGACTTTAGGAAATTATATATTTACTTTCTTTCTTCATGTTATAACTTGATTCCAATTGTTAACTGGCGATCCAAATTTATGTATGAATTCCTTCATTCTTTGTCCGTAGATGGTCAACACCAGGTGGAATAGAGTGAGGGTATTATCTCCAGTTGCAGAACCGGCAGTGTGAAGGTGAGGAAGGTGCAGGTGCAGAGGAAGGTGTCGGGCAAAAGAAGAGCAAAAATCGCCAAGAGTGGAGCTCACACTGCGGTTGGGCCAATACAAGCGACCCTTCCCCTACCTCGGGCTCATATTGAGGAGGGTGTTGAACCCGAGATGGCAACACATATTAGGGAAACAGGGCTTCCCCCTATGACTTCTGAGGTTTTTTAAGTAGGTGTTGGCTAACTTGAATAGGATAGCAGCAACTAGATCCACTCCTATTGTGTTGGCTACTCCGTCTCTAGGTGTTCATCCCATTGCTACCACCACTCCCAAGATGGATAAAGTTTCAAGTACTATTATGTTCTTATGTCCGATGCTAGGCCCTATCACGATCGATACTAAGCATGAGCTATTGACCAAGTTTCTGAAGTTGAAGCCTCCGTCGTTTCATGGTGCTAAGAATGATTATGCTTTTGAGTTCGTCTTGGATTGATATGAGAGGTTTCATAAGTTGGAAATTATGCAGCAACATGAGGTGTAGTTTGTAACTTTTCAGCAGTAGGGGGATGCTAAGAAGTGACGGCGGGCACATGTGGAGTGTTGTTCGTCTGTTTTGCCTCTGTTGACTTGGACCCAGTTTCACACCCTATTTCTAGAGAAGTATGCACCTCACACCCCAGAGATCGAAAGAAGGATGAGTTTCTAGAACTTGAGTAGGGTAGCATGTCTGTTGAAGCCTATGAGGCTAAGTTTCATGCCTTGTCTCGCTATGCTACCCAAATGTTGGGCACTAAAAAGGAGAGGATCCGTCTATATGTAAAAGGTTTGAACAGTAGATTGCAAGTCCTATCTGATCGGTCAATATTCTAGGTAAACGTGCTTGGGTGAAAATTTAGTTAGAGCGATTAACTCCAGAATGTCGAGTTTGGCCTTGAACGACCTATGGTTTAGACCTCGAGGTGATCGAGATGATTTTGTGGCATTTATCATTATGTTGTTGTGTTTGCCTTGTAAGTGTTGAATCAGATTAATATTATAACAAGATGACCTCTAATTGGTTGGTTTCATCGATTCCATTAAATCTAGAACATCGTTTTAGTAGGGTAGCATACTTCGTTTGTGTTCGTGGGGTTCTGAATGAATCCCGAGACCTCATCGGAGAAGTTTCCCAACTCAATATTGAGTTGATCCAGCTGGTGTTGGTGCACCATGAAGTTGTTCTCCGCATTCACAGTCATTTTGCCACATTCACAGAGGTTCAGAGAGTTGTTCTCCGCGTTTGTAGGCCTTGTGCCGCGTTCCTAGAGGTTCAAGGCACTGGTCTCCACGTTTGTTGGCCATTGGCCGAGTTCGCAGAGGCCTGGTTGTCTTGGTCCCCACGATCATCGGTGAGGTTCCTCATTTGCGGACAAACTCCGTGTTTGTGGAGTTAAATGACTAACAGTTATAACAACCCATCTCAAATTTCCCCATGCATTCTTAAAAGAATTAGAGTCCTTAGATGATTTGGAGATTTTATTAAAGTGGAAATCAATGGGAGCTTGTGGGATTCCGTCAGGGAATTGCATGGGCGCGTCTAGGGGTCTATAATTGTCACGACCCAAAGTACACCATATTCGTAACATGGAGTATAGGACCCCGAGAGACCCTATACAAGACACTTAGCATGCATCATACAAGATAATAGAATTTAAAGCGTTCAAAAGACAGTTTTATATCATAAAGAGTTTGGCAAAAAGCGGAAGTCTAACATGAATCTCAAAGCCATCTAGAACATTATAAGGATAGTGATTGGGACATAACTCATACATCACATACAAGTCTGAAACAAAAATGACATAAAGTTGTAAAGAGTCTCGGTCCTTGGAACATGAGGACTCACCAATCTTCAAAGCTCAATAGGATCAACTAGCCACAAGTGTGCGGAATGGAAGTGTCAGACCCTACATTAGTGAAACAGTATAGGCACAAGTATGCATTAGTACATGGAATGTACAAAGTGTGATAACAAAGTATAAGAGTTATGAAATCATGCTAAAAAGTACTTTACATGACATGCAATGACCAATCTAAATCGTAAAATAACAAGTTAGAAGACATAAATCGTAATCATGGTCAATGCAAGCTAAACATCTTTAAAACACATTTAAGATACTTCTAGAAGTAACCTTAGTTCATTATTGTGATAAGTTTTTCATTAACCGACATAGACCATGTGAGTTATACCATGGAATTCGGTGTCTCTCCCACACCCGAAAGAGATGTCCTTACTTGCCAAGGTAAGAACCATAAACTTGAGATAAAGTGGATCTACTGGCTAATGTCTATCTAAGACAACCTATGGTGGTACATAGTTATGGGACATGGGTAATCGTCACTTGTCCACTCGGTGCTAAGCATAAATCCCACGGAATAGTTATTAGTCATATTCATCTTATTATCCATGGAAAGGTACAATCAAGTGGACAATCCAAGCTAGAGTTCATTAAAACATCTCTTAAATCTTGATTCAAAGTTTAGTTGAGAAAACATTTCAACCCTATGAATCCTTCATGTGAGAATAACCTTTCACAATCAACAACATCAATGCTTTACTCTCAAAGCAACCTTAACTCATTTAAAACAACTTCATAAAAGCATGCATATCTCCATAATATTATAGTTCATGGGTTTTTCATAAGATCATGGTTGAAAAGCATAATTGAAGCATGTCCAAGTGCAATTTCAACTAAATATCATAGATTAACATCAAATAATGCATTAGAAGACTTAATTGATCATAAGAAATCATAATTGGAAGAAACCCACATTCCATAAATTGAAACCCTAATTTGGTAATTGGAGAATTGAAGTGGAGACTTGAAATCTTTAAGGACCCCATGTAGGAAAGGACTCCATGGGTGAATGCACACATACCTTAATACCAAAGCCCAAGAACAAATGGAGAATTTGGACACTTGAATGGAATTGTAACACTTCCGCTTCCTTAGACTTGAGAGAATTTAGGAGGAAGGACTTGGTCACCTTTTGGGATTTTAGGAGAATGAGTTCCATTGGGTGATTTGAGGGGTTAAAACGTTTATATAGGGCCTATGGTAGAAGGTAAAACGATATAGTATTAAGTTATATTAATTAGGAATAGACCCAAAACCCCCTATTTAAAATAACTGTATGACCCATCTACGGTTGGACCTACGGTCCGTAGGTTCTTCGACGGACCATACTGGTCAATCGTAGATGGGTTACTGGGACCCTAAAATTTATCCACTTTCGACGGATCCTATGTACGGTCCGTTAATCCAAACTAAACTAAAATAAATTCAGTTCGATACGGTTTCAACAATTTTGGTTTGGTTTATTTCAGTTTGGTTTTTGGTTTGTGAGATTAGTTAGACAAATGCACAACACAGGCCATGAACATGGAAGAAGCATAAGCACAACTGCACAACTGACTTCCATCCTAAACCTTTGTGAAAAACTAAAAAGATAACAATATCCTCACTAAACAAATAATTAACTATAAAGACTACAATTCCACCATATGCTCTTGATAACGCTCAAATGTCCTCATTAAAACCAATTAAAAGGGACAACAGTCATAGTTAATAAAAAAAACCAACGAAGAGTCGGGGTCGAATTCCACAGAGAATGGTATATCGTGGAGAATTCATATTAACAAATTTGGACTTTAAATTCACTCATTTGCAATAATAAGAACAAATGGGTGGATAATTCCACCAATTTAATATAAATCTTTGGTTATCAATTATCGTAATTAATCTAAAGTATCGAAGAAATCAAGAGTTAACAAACAATCTAGGGGTGCGAGAATTGGAAATCGATGTCACACAGGGGTAATTGTGCTGCTCTATAGTGATGAACATTCATGAATAGGCTAAGTCATCTTCATTGACGCTAATCATCTTTCGATCTCAAAGAATCTATGCATAGAATCTTCTTTTGGTCTCATCTAAATGTCAACCTAAACAACCCAATACCTTACTCTATTCTCTCTTTCAAGAATAGGGCAAATAGATCTGACCCATAACCTCTATTTTCAAAAAATTTATAAACATCAAACGTAAATTGCTAGTATCGGACTAATTACCCACTCCAATCAATCTCTTTCGAGTATCAACCGGAGATCGAAAGTAGGAATTAAGTTTGCAACCTTAACCCATAAGTTAACCCTATGATCATTAGACCAAATTCATATATGAACAACAACAAAACAAAGAATAGCACAATACCCACTACATTAAATCAACACCCAACCCCATATTTGCACCCGTAAATCTTAGAGTTTTAGCCACTCATCACAAAAAGTAAAGAGATTATACCTTCCTGAAAGAAGCCATAGGTAACTTGAAATTAAGCAATTACAAGTAAACCCAATTTGGGTTCAACTTCAATTTATCAAATTCAAACACAAAGTGTAAAACCCCAAAAGCTAGAAAAATGTTCTTCAAAGGTGAAGTGTTTTCTCTCTCTACTCTTCACACACTCTATTTTGGTATTTTTCTATTCTAGAATATGTATATCATTTCTCTCCCCTTTGGGCTATTTATACTTTTCCAAAATTTGGCCCAAAATCTATTACGTGATTAACTTGGTGACATTAGTCGGGCTTGCCGAACACGTTCGGTGAATCACCTCTCTTTCCTCAGCTCACCTTTTGATACTCTAGGCTTCAGGTGTTTGAACCTCAGTTGGCGAACTCGATTGAGTTAGTCTTTCACATTCGGCGAATCACTAAGTACCACCTTGGTCTGGATTTCGAGCATTCAATCTTTTCTTTTCACACTGTCGCTTTGGGCTATATTCATCAAGGCAGCCTTTCTCATTCGGTGCATCGCCTTCTCTACTGTAGTCCACCGACCTAACTTGTTAGACACAAGTGTTATGCATTGTCATTTTGGGCGAGGTCGTGCTCAATTGGTGATCTTCCCTTCTCGTTAAGCGATCAACAATGTATAGTTTGCACTTCTTTTTGCATTTTTGGTCATTCTTTCCAACATAAATCCTTTCCTTATCCAATTGCGTTCATAGCTGCAAATCATCAATATTTTATTAGAATAGGACAAAATTAGGCATTGAGGACACTAAATATTGAGCTAAATGGACCTAAATGAGTGCAAGTGTACCACTCATCAGCTCTTCAACTATAAGACAAAGTAAATTTTGCACTTTCATCTCCCAAATTGCATAAAGAATAAACCTTGATCAAATAGGAGAAACTACTCCAAGAACAAAGGAACAGAATAATAGAAAATAAGATAGATTAATATGAAGCTACATGTTGAGTTTTAACTATTGAGTGAGACTCGAGAGGTGAATTGCGATTTGAGACGTCGATGGTCAATGGCGCGATGAGCCAAAGGCTATTAGAGTTAAGATGTAGCCTGCGATAGTGAGACAGTGAAAGTTGATGACAAGTGAGTTGTGTTCTGTTGTCGACTATCGAGTGTCAACTGTCGAGAGTTTAGGGATTTTAGTATCTCGCATTTGGGAATTAGCCAACTGGGTCGGGTAAATTAGGAAGTTCAATATTTGGGCTAGGCAAATTAAGCCTCTACTAGAGAGTAAGTGAGTAACTGAATAAGACAACCTATAAGTATATAAATAATTTCAGTTTTTTGGTTAACCAATTTAAAATAGCTAAAAACCAAAAATCGAACCAAATAATTGAACTTTTAGGATTTAAAATCAAAACCGACCGAACAAATAAAAAACTGTAACCGAAATTAAATCTTTTTTGATTCAGTCAGTTTTTTTATTTCGAATCATGTTATGCCCAGCCTTACTTATAAGTTCTTAATATATAAAAAAATTTCTATCCCTATGACGTACAATTGTATTTTATAAGGTTGAGCTTATTTTGCTCTTAACAATTCCATAGACTTAAAGTGGTCTATTTGGGATAGACTTGATGCAATCACCCACATGAGTGTAAAGGTGTGGTCGCCTTTCCTGACAGACTTGGGACATCTTTCTAGATCACTCATAAAATCCAGGGTGTATGCGTGACCATAAAAATCACTTTCTTGGTATTGCGGAGTTTGCATAATATCAAGGATATGCTATGTGTTGTGGGGGGTCTCAACTTATGTCTATCTTGTTCAAAAGTACTTCATGTCCATATAGTTCAAGAGTACTTCACTTAATAGATATTTTTTGTTGCCTCATTTCACTACGTGTCAATTCAAATCAAAAGATATTGATACTTAAGTACATGTTCCTTTCTTTTGACCATAAATTATTCTTATTCTTTATCTTTGCATTAGTGGGGGGATTGTGGATATTATTCCTTTTTATTTAATGCAAATGATAACATATTATAACTCTCCATAAATAATCTATATGAACATTCCTAAGTTGTAAGTATATGTGAAATGGAAGAGTTACTTCCTCATAAATGATTCACATTTATTCAAGTGAAAGTTTCTTAACCTCGTAAAAAAAAATATGAACTATTCAGAAGACTTGAAGTTACTTTGCATTATGACAAATTTGTCATTAAAGAAAGAGTAATGTTTCATTTCATTAATTCTACTTTCTTCTTAGAAATATTCCTTCTTTCTTTTCTGTCCTATTGAAGGATGATCCCTGGCCATCTCCTGTGGTGTTAGATCAGAAATGTGACCACATCTCTTCTTACGTTCTTATGATGAATAAAAAAGTAAATGATATGTCTATTTAAGGAGTATGATTTGTGAGTTAAATATACATAAGAGAAACAAAAGCCTCTCTTTCATTTACTCTCTTTCACCAATTCTCTTATTATCTCAAATAGTCATAATTTCTATTGTCAATCTCTCGGCAATTATATTTGTGCAACTCCAAACTTCCAGCCATGAGTGCATGTGTTTGGAAGAGCTGTGGAACCTTTGGGAGTGACCAGCCTTAACGATTTACATCGGAGACTGGCCGTAATCGCTTTCTAGGCAGTGGCTTGCCATGACACAATATTTCTGATAATTTAGTTACTATTTTTAATTCTTGTCCTATATCAATAGTATAGTACTTTTCCAAATAGTAATCACCCAAAAGTGGATTATTAATGTAAACTTAATGGCCACAACAAACAAATAAATCCATTACAAAAAATAATTAAAGACATGCTCGATGACATTGGAGAGATGTGAGATTTAGGGCTCAAATTAATGAGTCTACTACTGGGGCAAGAATAATAATCATAATTTGGTTTGAGTTCTAGAAGAGAAGGGTTTGAGTGTCCATTCAAAAGAAAGATGTTGGGAAAATTAAGGGATCTAGTGTGATACATCTTAGCAAATAAAGGGTCGAACGTTAATAGATTATTTTAGAGCTTTCAAAAAATCTTACATCAGAAAATTGGCTCGATTGCCGATAAAATTTCTAGCATAATCACATTTGAAAGTTCCATAATGGTTACATCTGAGATTCTTCTTCCTTTACAATCTCCCTCGAAAAGCTTAGAGATTTTGGGATTATGGTTCATGGCGTCCATGATTAATTAATTATGATTCAGTGAGATGAGTTTATTTATAAATGAAACACATATCACAGCATGAAGAGATATGTGTTTGAGTTATTAGACGTTGATTCAGAGACAAACCAATCACAATAACCACTTATTTTAAGGGCTATTAATTATCATCCCTTATTCAATTAACATTATATCTATCACTCTCTCCTAGGATTAAAACGTCGAATCTGAATGTACCATATCATAATGATTAAGGACCTTTCAAGGGTTATTATGGTGGAAATTCTTTCAAGATTGCCAATCAAGTCTATTTTAGTTGTAAAATTATCGCTTAACTCTGGTAATTTTTTTTAACTTTCGACCATTTATTTGTTAACATGTGATACATGTTAACAAACAAAGAGTCGGAAGTTAAAAGATGATACCAAAGTTACAAACAATCTTAAAATAGAAAATGGACTTGATTGACAATCGTGAAAGAATTTCGACCATAATCACCATTGGAAGGTCCATAATCCTCGTGGCACGAGAGATGCTTTATCCTTTGAAATCTCCCTTGAAAATCTCAAAGCTTTTGGCGTCCATGGCTGTCAATTAGTTTGAACAAAAAGGAAGCTAGCTAGTTTTTGGGGTTTTGGTCTTATGAATTGACTGGACTTTCATATATAGTGTGCTCCAAGATTGTGAAAATTTATTTCAAGCTAAAATGACTATAGAAGCTGCTCTGATTTCCACAAGTAACTAGGCAAAGTCATTAATTAAAAGTAATTATTGAAGTCTAACTAGCCGTTAGATAATATTATTTTTTTCTAATATTATTTCTTACACCTACTTAATATTTAGTAATTAATGAAAGTCTAACTAGCCGTTGGAGTGAACCTATGTACTTTTGAAATACTCACCCAAAAGAGGATTGTTTATGTAAACTACTAAATGACTATTCAACAAAAAAATAAACCAATTATGTGAACCAATTAAATACATTGTCGATTCCACCGCAGGGAGGTGCTAATTAGGCCTCAACTCAATGAGTTTGTTACTCGAGCAATTATAATAATCATAATTTGCTTTGAGTTCTAGAAGCCAAGGGTTGGAATGACCATTCAAAACCATAATTAGGAAAAATTATGTGATGTTGTGCGATACATGTTAACAAATAAAGGGTCGAAAGTTAAAAGATGATAGCAGAGTTTTCAAACAGTCTTACATCGGAAAATGGGCTTGATTGACGATCATGAAAAAATTTCCACCATAGTCACATTTGGAGGTCCATAATAGTGACATTGCAGATTCTTCTTCCTTTGTAATATCCCTTGAAATGCTTAGATCTTTTTGGGTTTTTGGTTCTTGGCGACCATTGTTAATTAGTTCTGATTCAGTGAGAGTAGTGTATTTACAAATCAAACACATATCACAACTTGGAGAGACATGTGTTTGAGGAATCAAATGTTGGTTACGAGACAAACAAATTACAATAAGACTTATTTTAAGGGACATTAATTATCATCTATTATTCAATTAGATATACTCTCAAATTAAGACATTAGAATCTGAATGTACCACGTCATGATGATTATGGATCTTCCAAGGTCGATAATGGTGGAAATTCATTCAATATAGTCAATCAAGTCCATTTTCTATTGTAAGACTATTTGTAAACTTAGGTATAATCTTTTGACTTTCAACCCTTTATTTGTTAGCATATGTGTAATGACTCTTCAAGTCACTTCCCTCGATTTCCAGCGTATTCAGTGTTAAGAGATTTTTTATAGTGACCCCAAGTCATTTATGACTTGCTGAGACTGATGGTCCGGTCATCGGACCGTTCATATTGTTCTTATGCAAGTTTTCCTATTTTGTATCTTATAAACTTTAAATGATTGACTCCAGTCAAAATTTTATGTGAACGACCTCGGAATGCGATTTTGATAGTTATACTAGCTCTAGAATATCAAGTTTTGTCTGCAAGGACTTTTGGTGTGGGCTAAGAGGCTTCCAAGCTTATTTCGAGCTATCTTGTAGATTTTGACTTAAAATGGAGCTTGGGTGTGTGACCCACTTTTTGTTGAGACGTCCTTCTTTGGAAGTTTTGACATCTCTATTGAGTCCAGAATATCGATTTTAGTGGGGGTGGCATATTTTATTTTCATGCACTAGTTTTCAAACCAATCCCAAGCACCCAAGAAGAGTTTGGTGGGACTTAGCTCATTTAGCTGGAGCACTATTCTGGTGCAACTGCTCATGCGACTCTAGAACCGCTTAAGTTGTAGCCGCTTTAATGGAAAAGGTGCCACTTTAGCGAGGCCTGCCAGCTAAGGGCTTGTCGCTTTAGCGGACCAGGCTTAACTTAGGCGGTAGCCGGTTATGCGGTCAGGGAGCCGCTTTAACAGGCCTCTTGTGTGAGCCTTGCCACTTTAGTGGTAGGGGTGCCGCATTAGCTGCAATCACAGGTAGTTAAATTTTGAAATTAGTTTATTTTCAACATTCTAAATTCAATATCTTGATCTCTAGAGCTTCGTTTGAGCTCATTTCTGGTGCATATTGCTGGGAATTACTGGAGCTTCGCATTCGAGTCATTGGGATTGAGTTGGGTGACCCTAATTAAGGTAAAATCTTGTCGCCTAAACCTTTCTTTGGCCTTTAATGGTGATTCTTGAATTCTGATCTTGTGGGACTATTTTGTTTTGGTTTTTGAGTGGATTGGCTCAACTTTTGGGCACAAGTTACTTGAGATATTAGGGAACTTGTAACAGGTTTAATTTTGTAATTTCACTAACAAGTCAAACATGCCTATTTTTACCCTATTTGGGCCTGATTTATACTTTACCAATATGGGTATCGTTCTTCTCGTAGTAACGCGTAGTTTATGATGTTGATAGTATCATGGCATTCGGAGGACATAGAGATGAGGCGAGAAACTCGTGGATGATTCGAGATTGCAGATTGGCTTTATGGTAGGCTACAGTCCACTTTGTTTTAGATTGTGCTCCATGAGATAATGATTAGTATAGATTGCACGTGGATTAGGATTATATTTAACGGGTTTAAAATTACTTCTTTATCCCATTTTCATGATTCTTGGAAGAGCCTCAGGCTAGTTTAGTATTGCAAAATCCTTAGCTTAGGTGGTAAGTCCTTGCTACGACTTAGTTTAGTGTTGTCATCCTCTTTAGAGTGATGTTTGAAGCGTTAGAATATTTTGTGATCAAAGTGCCCAGAACGTGTGTTTAGTGATCTTATAGTTAGTTTGGTTGCTCTGTATAGAAATTGTTGTGGTTTGGTACCCTCCGTTAGTGCATCAAAACTTAGTTTCTTGTTATCATACATATGTTGGCATTAGTTGTGCTCTGTGAAACTTGAGTAGTACTTTCAGGTTAAGGCTTTGATTTTTGAGTTACCCTTTTTGGTTGTTAGATTGTATATAAATTTCTTCATTTCCTGAGTTATGGTAATCATGTTTTGGTATCATTGTTGGTACATTGTTGGACCCGAGGCCTTGGTCGAGGAACAACTGGATTTCAGGTTAGTTTTCTATGCTTTATGACCAAGGTAGTATTAGTAATGTACATTGGTTTTTTAGCTACTATTGTTTTGATGCTAGTGATGACATGCATTGCATTGATACTCGCTTTCTCATGTTTTGTGGTACGATCCTGGTAAGCACATTGAATTTCACTACTATTTTCAAGAAAGTATGATTCTACACTTAACTCTTTAAAACTAGTTTTGATAGGAGTCATACCACCTTTACCACTTTGATAAATAGGCTTTTGAGATAAAAGAGGCATCGAGGATGTGCTCACTTTTTACTTGATCGGTCAGTAACACTGCCAACACTTTCTATGCTAATTTGGTTAAATACATCTTCAGTACCATGACACAGCAGATCCAGTACTGTGATGGATATATTATGGAGGTCTTGGATCGGCATCAGGCAGTATATATAGACTTTCCAAGCCCCTTATGGGTCCCTCCGTATGTACAGACTTTCCAAGCCCCCTATGGGTCCCTCTGTGTATGTGACCCACCGAACAGGAGAAGGGGTGTCCACATGGGTCCAACCTAGTGTGTCGGGGGGCAGG
Organism: Solanum etuberosum; assembly: GCA_029582245.1. Classification (NCBI taxonomy): domain Eukaryota; kingdom Viridiplantae; phylum Streptophyta; class Magnoliopsida; order Solanales; family Solanaceae; genus Solanum; species Solanum etuberosum. The sequence goes on from JAJONR010004466.1 coordinate 57,842, forward strand.
AGGTATGTGTATATACTTGGTTACGTGGAACTTGGAATCGATGGTATTATCACGTTCTTTGCATACTAACATTTAAAAGCATTACCTATCACCATCATAATTAGTTGTTGTTTGCACGTGCCAGTCTTATGGGGGGCAGGTTGGATTATGTTTGTTGTTGTATACCTTTTGAGCTTATGGGGTCTGGTTAGGTTATTGTTTTATTATAACTGGGTATTTTGTGTTAATGGATAGTAGGTCTATAGGATTGGCCTTTTTGTTGTTATGGTGTGTAGTGGCGGACACTATTAGTATATCTTCGGTTAGTTGACTTCCATGATAGAATGTTGTTGTGATTAGGTTTCTGGGCTAGTGTAACATCTCAGAAATTGGAAAGGAAAAGTCCAGTTTTGGCATTAATGCAATGATCTACTAGTCGAACCTACGGACTGTAGGAAGGAAGTCGTAGGACTTGGTTTGAATTTTGGCAATGTCAAGTCTGTGATGTTTGACCTACATATGAACAAGACAATTCATAGGGGGGTCTACGGGCTGTAGGAAGTGCCCGTAGAAGCGATTCAGAGAATTTATTTGAGACCACAATTCTATGCAGCGAGTTGACAAGTCGTCATATGGTCTACGGGTCGTAGATGGGATCCGTAGAAGTGATCTAGTCTTAGTGAAATTTTGAGTTTGGACTTGGGTTCCACGAGTTGGCTCTATGAGCCGTAGAATGGTCGAGGGACTGTAGAAAGGTCTCATGGATTTGATCAGAAAATGCCCTGTATCCATTTCTCATAGAGTCACTTATAGTGATGTTGTAGAGCTTAATATGTTAGATTTTGATCAGAAAAGAATCATTTTTCAAGCCAAAATGCTAAATGGGACAACTATTTTTGAAAAATATCAAAACGCTTATCTTTGAGCGACAAACTTTTTTTTAAAATGGAAGGACACAAACGGCCATTTTGGCCATTTAAGTTGTTTCTATTTAATTTGGTTTGTCTCTTGTTTCTATATGACAAGTTCAAATTCTTCTTCTTCTTTTTTGGTTTTTGTTTGGTTGGTTGTTGAAATAGGCAATGGTTGTAGTTTTGAAATTCTATTTTTTTTTTTAAAAAAAATTGATTGTTTGTCGCTTATTGTCACGTTTCAAAATCTTAGGTCATGATGACATCTACTAACATCTCACAAGTAGGTAAGTCGAACCCATTGTTCAGAACTAGAATCAACAGACTATCACGCGGAAGGGCAGAATATGGAATGCAAAGAAACAAATATGAAAATAGAAGAAAGAGAGATAATCATTATATACATAATAACACCCCCGAGACTTGGAATATAAATAGGTAGTTGAGATACTAATCAAAATAGCATTACAAGGTAAATACAAATATACACAACCATCTTCGAATACAAAATTAAGACTAGTCCAGTCAAAACAGAAGGAGATGGACAACTCTACACGTCAGGAGCTCACCCCAATTCTGCGATCCGCAACTACTTCACACGAGGAACATGTCAATGGAGAAACTCTTATTATAATCTATAGGGTGTAAAGTGTAGTATGAGTACCAACAAGTGGTACTCATTAGGCATAGGCCAAGTGAGCTCCAAAGACAAAGAAAGTATACATAGCAAGTAAAGAAGGAATATACAGTACAAGCAACTAAAGAAAAGATACCGCGCAACTAAGTAAATAGAAACAAAGGAATAGGATAAAAAAAAGTAGTTAACTGAGACAAAGGAACGTACCTGGAGGCGCTAGCCCAATAACCTAAGCACAAAAAGATTCTTCTCCATAAGTTAATTAACCTAAGATAATCTGATAGAATCCACCATGAAACATCATAAAAGCCAATATGCCAAATTCAATCCAACTTAGTCTGAAAGCATTTAAATAGAGGGAAACTAAGGCGAATATAAACCAATTGTGCAAGCCAATCATAATACTAATACAACTATACAATCATAATCAAACAATAAACTAATTGAACCCCCATAAGTCCGGAAAGTACACATCAGCTAACATAACCCAATCGCCCCCATAACCAATTGTGCAAGCTAATCATAATACTAATACAACTATTCAATGTGTCGCACAAACATAGGGACCCATAGGGGATTTAGAAAGTCTGTATATACTGTATCGTTCCGATCCAGTACTTCTAAAACATATGTGTCATAATGTCAAATCTACTTTGTCATGGTACCAGAGATACATACGAAAACCACATATGTATAGAAAGGGTCGGTAATCTTCTTGACCAATCAATTAAATAGTGAACGTATTTCTGATGCCTCTTTATCTCAAAAAAATCCATTCACCAAAGTGGTGAAGGTGGTATGACTCCCGTCTAAACTAGTTTTAAGATTAAAAAGTATAAAATCATACTTCCTCAATAATGGTGGTGAAAATCAATGCATTTATTGGGATCATACCACAAAACATGTGAAAGTGAGTACTAATGTAATGCAGCCTTAAGGAAACTAAAGAACTTATAAGGAATCCGACAACAAAAAATGGGTCACTAAAGGATCTCAGCCTTAACCTAAAAGTACTACGCAAGTGAATACTGAGCACAACTAATGTCAACCTATGACTATAGCAAGCAATTAAGGTTACATAGCCCAATATTAGATAGGGATCCATAAATCAAGCCTAAGAGTCTATTCAAGGTGAAATCCCGCAATGTCAAAGTGAACACAAGGTCCCCACTCCAATCAAGGGTATTGATGAGTCGGGGATTTCAACTCATTTAGGGCTTAATATTCAAAGTTTTAGTGTCCTCAATGCCTATTTTATGCTCTAAACTGATGTTAAAATGTTAATTTACAGCAATGAGGGCAAAAGAGCAAGGCAAGTACTTTACCGGGCAAAAAAGAGCGAAAAAGCTGAAGAAGTTAAAGGAAAGTAAGGCTGGTACTCGCCGAAGTCACTCGGCGATTCGCCAAGTGGAACTTCAGCACGCCAAAATTTCCAGTAGGCCAGCCCATGGACAAGACCAACTTGGCGATCGAATGGGCATTTCGGCGATCCCAATTTAGCCCGCCAAAAGTTAAAGAGTAATTAGTGAAAAGGCAAGACAAAAAGGCGAGAAGATGAGTACTTGGCGCGTCACCGATTAGGTCTGCGAGCCCGACCTTGATCGCCTAAAGTTATAGCAAAGAAAGGGTAAAAAGTCAAGCCAAGAAGGCGATGGAAGGGGAACTCGGCGCATCACCGATTAGGTCAGCGAAGCCTGACTTATTTCGCTGAGTGACTCCGAAGCTGAAATTCTGGGAACGTATAAATGCAATTTTGAAAAGAAGAAAGGCAGTTCCCTCATTGTCCAGTTCTGGGTTTTTGATCCTAAACATTATTTTTTTACACTTTTTGAGTAGAGATGTCACGACCCGAGCCTACACCCTGGACGTGGCCGGCACTCGAGAACCATTGTTGGTCCCCAAGCGAACCCTCATCCTGGCTGACTACAAGCGGAAGACTAACTCAAGCATACAAAAGCTTAAAAACTGAATAAAAAGAA
>JAJONR010004467.1:0-61494 GCA_029582245.1 Solanum etuberosum
GTCTTACCTTGATCTTAAGTTCGTAATACACCTCAAAACCTTAAAGTATGTCCAAACCCTTGTTGTCCCAACACCAAAGTATGATATGCTACGAAATCGATAAAATAAATTATACCATGATGACGAGCTCAACGCGTAGAAAACTTTTGTCAAGGACTTAAGTCGAGAAAATATATAATTTGGTTGATCCTAGAAGTGGGTTTTCTAAGTTTTCTGGTTATTTACTGAAAAAATGAAGAAAAGTCGAAGAAGAAGATATATAAAGAGTTCCACCGACCTAGGGGACCCACCTCACGTGCCTGCTTGCGCAGTCTCATGAAAACATGAATATCTCTCTATTCTGAAGTCGTATGAACAAACGGTTTGATGCGTTGGAAACTAGACTCGTAGACCTTCGATTTTCTAGGTTGTAGGCCGCATAAATCTTTATAGATTGGGAGAAAACCTCCGAGACATTTGACCTAAATTTCAGAGAAATGTTTTGAAAGGAACTTACGATAACTTTCGCCAACTTTTATTTTGCAACTTACCTAACTTAAAAACTTGAGATACAACCCTTGATTATTTTAAATATGACATACCACATCATTCTTAATTTATTACTCACCCTCTTTGTTTTTCCAAGAAGGTACAAGTTAAATTAGAGTTTCGAAAAGTCGGGGTGTTACAAAAATTTTCAATAATTATTTTTAAGTGTAGATATTTTTAATAATTATGTTAGGAATTTTGACTAGTTTGCTAATTTTCCCTTAATTTTATTTCATCTTTTAAATTATTATTTTTTTGTCTTTGACTCCTATGGAGGTCCAAGTTGAAGCAATAAACACATTACCACAAAAAAGTCAAATATAACGAAACAAAATTTCAGTCATATAACGTTTGCTTTTATTTTTGAAGTATTTTGATACGTAAAGTGTTAGTGTGGCATTTTACTATTATTTCCTCTATTCCAATTTATATGACTTTCCTTTTAGTCAGTCGCCACATTTCTATATTAACTAACAATATAACTTTAAAATGTCTATTTTATCCTTAATAAAATGATTTATAACCACAGAATTTTCTATTACCACAAGTTATAAAAGTCTTTCTTTCTGTCTTAAATTCTGTGCCGAGTCAAACTAACTCACACAAAATGGGACGGAAGGAGTAATAATTTTGAGGAAATTTCGCAAATAGCCACTAAAAATAACTTAATTAGACTCCATAGCTATAATTTGCTAATTACAATTCGTAGCTACATGTTAGAGGAATGAGAGAGGCGAGCGAGCGAGCGAGGGCTGAGAGTGAAGAGATGTGATGTATTTGTATATCTTTCGAATTTTATATATATATATATATATGTCAAATAATTGTATATATGTAATTGGTATACATACGTATTTGTATATCTGGCGAGCGAGATTGGGAGAGAGAGGAGAGAGGCAAGCGAAGGTAGAGAGTGGAGTATGACAGATTGTATATGTATATCTTTCATATAATTCCATATGTAAATGTATAATTTATATTTGTATATGTATAAGAGAGGAGAGAGGCGCACGTAATTATAGCTAAACATAGTTGCGAGTGGTAATTAATTCAAACTATAGCTATGTTAGCTAATTAACTAGTATATATATGTTTATCCGCATAATTTTCCCTAATAAAAATGAATTATATGTCACATTATGTATCATGTTATGTCAATTGGAGTGCATTACATTTATGTCTCTTTACTCTCATCAGTTGTGGTAGAATGTGGTCATTAGTTGATACTTGTTAGTAACTTTTGTAACCACCAACTTTTAATTTCACTCATTATTCTACTCCCTCCGTCCCATATTAGTTCATCTTACTAAAAATTGTTCTCTAATATTAATTGTCCATCTTACTAAATTAGGAAAGCATTAATTAATTTTTTTCTATATTACCCTTGCAATTAATTCTTTTTGGAAGTGTTCACATTTGTTTGTAAAATTCCAATAAGGTTTTTAAGGGGGTGAATTATAAAATTATCTTCTTATTTATGATTTCTTAATATGCTTGTAAAAAGGAAAATAATCAATTAATATGAGACAGAGGGAGTACCTCATTATACCTTGTGTAACCTTTGGGCCCTTCATTTACCCAATTACTAACCATTATCTTCCTATTCATGACAAGGAAGAATTTCTCACCTTTAAATATTGTGGTCTTACTTTGTTTTGTGAATAATAGAACAACAAGAAAACATAGAGTGAAAAAGATGAGAAGTACTATATTGTGTTTGTATTGAAATTGGTGCAGTGAAAGAGAGTTCTTTAACTAATTCACTATACTAAACACAATAATAATATGTTGAAGGAAAATGTTCTTTTTGTGGAGCTTTAGAATCTTCAACCAGCGGTAGCGGTAGCAAATCAAAAGTTTAAAAAAAAAAGGTTAAATTTTTTTCATATCCTCCACGTTACCGCCCCACCCCACCCCATGCACCCACAATTTTTTTTTTTAAATGATTTCAAAAATAAAATAAAATTTACCCCTACGTCCAACTTCTCCAAACAAACTACCAAGTGAAGTTAGCAAGAATGGAAACCAATACAACCCAAAACTCATAGAACACACAGAATTCACCTTCACAGATAACCACGACTCCCATTTAGGCCACCTCGGCGTTACCACCAAATCTCACACCCATAAGCCTTCAGGGACTGGCTCTCCCTATCATTTGTAGTGATAGTTTTTCAGAACACATCGTTCATAGCACAAGTGGTGTTCGAAGGGATGAGAATGACAATGGAGACCTACAACAACCAAATTTGGCTTGCATCCCCTTCTTCCATATTCCCACTTGGGAGAGACCTCTACTTCACCCTCTAGAACAGGACATGCCTCTCTTTCCATCTCCTTCGCAGAACCTAATGATGGATCCTCTCTACAAATGTACTAACAAGAGTCCCTCTACCAGTGATAATGGTTCCGATGGGATTTTACTAGGAAGCTCAATCCAGGGTCCAAACGATGTGGAGTCCTTGTCCCTCCCCCAATTACACCCATCTTACTACAAACACACAAGAAATAGACGAAACGATAACTTTAAATACCACCTCTTTCTCTAATTTATTTCTTTGCGCTCATTAATAATCTACTTTTAGGTATTTTTACTATATTGTAGCGCTACTTTATTATCGATATTCCATTATCATTTTAGTGTGTGTTAGTATTAGTGTCGCTATTTGTTCTAGTTACAACGATTGTCGTTAGTTATTATTACTTTTACAAATATTTTACCGTCAGTATTTTTAGTGTGTTAATATATTGGTCAAATTATTAAGATAAGGAAGCCCAAATAAATTATTTTGAGAAGGAAAAATGCATTGGAAAGATGAAGGAGAAGGACGATTGTCTCAATCTCTTCTCTGTCACGTTTTTGGTTGTATTGAAGTTCCGCTCAAATCTCACGCTTTTATTTCTTCAGTAAAAGAATTAAAAAATTTTAAAAAAAAAACTTGGGGAAAATCTGGAAAAAAACTCTTATTTGTTTGTATCTTTCTATTCCGATTTACACAAGTCTTAAATCTTTCTTTATTGTGGGTAAAAGATTTGTGAATTTATCACTAATATTTGTTAGCTGCATATGCTTGGTATTTGTTTTTTTTTTAAAAAATCAAATTATGAGAATGGTTTTTAGTATATTAAATGGTATATTCTAGGACCCTCTCTTATGTAGAAAAGTTATTTGGATCACTTTCCACCACTATCTTATTAGAACCTACATACCATATATGTATTAAATATATTATAAAAAATGGTGTAGATAATATTCTAATTTAACTCACCACAAAATATATGTAGTAAGCTTTCACCCCCTATTCGGTTAGAATATATACATATATAAGTTTTTCTTGTAAGTTTGAAATAAATGACATTTGCAAAATCTCGAGTTGTCTTGGTTTGATTTCACTCACAAAGTAATTCCCTTATAGTTTAAATTAAATGATTTTGAGAACTAGTTTTGTGGCCAAGAGACTTGTAATATGATTTAGCTATTATAAGTTTGTTCGAAAGTCGTCAATTGCAACAAGATGAGCATCTCATTCGGTGTTTGCATATTTTGTATTTGGGATAACATATTTGTTACATAGCTTTATTCATTACTATATTCATTCACTATCATGAGAAGTTAAATCGTCTTTATTAATCTCTTTATTCTTTTTATTTACATGAACACTTTGGAGCAACATATGGAGTCTTAATGCAAGACTCTCCATACCCGCATAAAGTCCTTCAATTAAATCTTCTTTAAACGTGTCCGACAATGAGAAAAACAAGCAAGAATTGCTTGGGGAACGCCTATGACGTCTTACTTTATTATTATTATTTTTCCTTTTGTCATTTACTCGTATTTAACTCTTTGTGACTAATTATTTATGTATGTGTTTTGGTGTTTATTTCGAGTTTGGGGGATTTATTTATTTTTGGCTTAGATACTTGGAGATATATATATAGTTGATATGAGATTCTTTTAATAATATAAAATAAATTGTTTTCACATAAAATAAATTACTTATTTTAAAGACTTAACGAAGTCGTCTTTTCATTTCACAAATTTCTTTTTGAATCGAAAGCCAACACATTTGAACTTGTGAAAAACTTTTTTCCAAACTAAAAAAGGATTTTTTAAAAGTAACATTTTTCTAATGCAAAGACATTTTAAAATAACCCCCTTTATTCCCTCTTATTCAATGTTTTCTATCTTTAAGAAACCAACCATCATTTTCCTAAATATCGACTTAATTTTATTTTATGTAATTATCCGCATTATTTTTCACACTATTATATCATATATATTTTTAATCATTAGCTTGTTTCAATTAAAATAATTATTTTTTAAATAACCGTTTTAATACGGAACTTAAAGGATGTCTTATTCCTTCCCTTTAGGATTAATTGAACCCTTACCTTAGAATCTTTAATTGGTTAGAAGACATTAAAATGGAGTCAATTTGATAAATTTTAGGTGTCCTAACTCACCCTTTTAATAGTTAGATGACGACTTCTTTAATTAATTATCACCAATATGTTGTACACTAATTTGACTTCGATTAAATTGGGGTATAACGAGAAACAAGGACAAAAATATTAGTACTAAGAGAGATAGAAAAAATAATGATATACAAAGCCCAAAAAAAGTTTATCCTTATATGTCACCCGAATTTGCTAAAAAGTTTGCTAGATAGAAGAAAGTTTCTTTGTGAACCAAGTGGGTGCACTTTTGTTAGGTTTTGTGCCATATATATCCATTAATTAATTTAAAACATGCTTCAAATTGTATTCATACTTAGTGTTCACCTAAGAGTGAGTTTCCACTTTATTAGATTGGTCAAATATTATTTTTATAATTATTTAAATTACTAATTCGGCTCATTTAAATTTATGTCAGGTAAGATTAAGTTTGAAGAGGAAGTACTCTTTATCTTTAAGATTTGAATATGAAAATTTCGCCAGTTGTCTTTCGATAAACTTTGAGTTTAATTTTATTTCATTTTTAAAAAAAAAATTAATTTTTTTTTATCTTTGACTCTTATGGAGGTCCAAGTTGAAGCAATAAATACATTATCATAAAAAATGTTAAATATAACGAAACAAAATTTCAGTCCTATAACGTTTGTTTTTATTTTTAAAGTATTTTGATACGTAAAGTGTTAATGTGACAGTTTAATATTAATAAAAATGCATTATATGTCACATTATGTATCATGTTATGTCAATTGGAGTGCATTACATTTGTGCCTCTTTATTTTCATCAGTTGTGGTAGAATATGGTCATTAGTTGTTGAGAAAAGACATAAAGTCACCACTAAAATTGTCTCGAATTTTTTTAAAGACACTGTAACTTTGCGAGCGTCCTATTACCCCACAAAAGTATTGAATATCTTTGTAAAATGATCATTTTGACCCATTTTCTCACTATGTTTGTGAACACTCAAATAACAACGCGTGAAGGTCTATTTTAACCGCCAAAAACCAATTAAAAAATGCCACATTTTAACTGTTTTCTTTATTAATTAATTAAATACTTCATCTTCCCCAAATTTTTTGTTGGAGAAGATTTTTTCAAACAGGTACTTTTAGGAATCAACAATGGTGACATCAACCTCGACACCAGGTTCAATGGTGATTGAGGTGATTTGCTTGACAACATCTGAGGAGCTAAAAAGGTCAATCCGCGTTCGTGACCCCGCAGCTCAAACTTGTCCCATGTATTTGTGCCTTCTCCACAGGAAGACTTTCTAGGGATAATGTTAAGAACCTTTGTTGGCATTTCTACAGGTCCCTTTACTCTAATCTCCTGTCCTTAGCACCACAGACCAAATCCATACACATTTTCTCAAGATTCTTAACGTTTTTGGTAGAAAGAGTGATCCTAATCAATCTTCTCTCGAGCCCCTCTAGCACTGGTTTTGTCGACTTCATTGTCGCATACGCCATACTTTGATTTGATGAAGAAGATGAAGACCTAGCCTCAATTTCGATTTTCTTTAAGGAGGGTGGGAGCAAATTTCAATGGAAAAGAAGAGAAAATTTGAAAAATGAAAAAGAAAAGAAATGGAAGTGTTTTTATTAAGATTCGGGTCGGATTATCCTCACTTTTATTAATAGTTAAATTTAATTAAAATGGTCAAAAAGGTGAGCATCACACGCCTCTTCATAGATGAGGAAATGAGTCAAAATGGTCTGTTTACAAGGGTATTTAATACTTTTATGGGGTAATAGGACGCAAGCAAAGTTAAGGTGTTTTTTAAAAAATTCGGGACAACTTCATGGTGACTTTATGTCTTTTTCTCTTAGTTGTTACTTGTTAATAACTTTTGTAACCACCAACTTTTAATCTCTTGTTCAGAAATTACTCATTAGTCAATGATACTATAAGAATATATATATTCTTATAGTATCATTGATTAATGAGTAATTTCTGAAAAAGAAACCTTTAATGATACCATATATATCATTAAGATAGATAGAATTCAACAAAATTTTATTTAGGGAACTACAGACACAAAGCATAAACTACATCAGATTAACTGGGAAACAATTACAGGGGAAAAGACATAGGAGGCTTAGGCATACAGAAGAGTAAATGGAAAAATAATGCCCTTATAAGCAAACTAGCCTGGAATTTTTTTAAGAATCCCAATGCACTATGGGCCTCAACCCTTTAAAGTATATACACAAGGAACTTTGGCCTCCAAAATTCCAATAATCACCAAAAAAAATAGTAAGCTCTATAGTGAAAAAGTATTGGAGAAAACTGAGGTTACTTGAAAGCATTACAAAAATATTACAATCATGAGAACAAGACTGGATCGAAGCTATAAAAATATGGAAGACACCTCCCTCTTATTAGTTGGAAGGTAGCGTTTCCGTTCTACATATGAAATATATGGCTACAACGTAACCATAATTATCACCATAAGTCCACAATAGACATCCCTCTAAATCTCCCCTACCTAAGGCAATGGAGACCTAACTGATCCTAAAGCACCCAGTAAGCTGCCACATAACACAACCAAACAGTTATGGGAAGCACCAAAAACAAGCCTTAAACTAAATATTGATGGAACTTATGACCAAAGAACTAAAGAAGGTGGAGCTGGAGGAGTGATAAGAGACTCAAATAGAAACTAGATAATGTAACACCCTGTATCCGAAAACAGACAGAACCAGCAGATTTTCAGGAGTTGCAAGTGCAACCCACGGTTGCCACCCACGGACCGTAGGGTGACCCACGGCCCGTGCTGGTGGTCCGTGGATGGCCACCTGCAGCCCTCTCCAGACTCAGCCCAGAAAATCTTCTAAGGCATGACCCACGGCCGGACCCATGGACCGTAGGTCAAGCCACAAACCGTGGTCCTGGTTCGTGGATCGAGGCCCCAAAACCTAGTCCAGAACCCCGTCGACGGTTGACCAGCACAGACCGTGGGTCAGTCCACGGACCATTGGTCAGTTCCGTTGGTGCCCCCGACAGCATTTAAGTCATGGGTCGTTCGGTCTTTTCCCTAGGTGTTGGACCCCTAAACCACGTCGTTTAACCCCTAAACTACGTAGTTTAGGACATTTTAAGCCTAGCAACTTAATTAGAATCTACCCTAAGCAAACCATTCACCAAAATTTAGAAAACTTAGAACAAAATAGAGGAGAAAGTCGAGCAGCATTAGTTCAAGAACGCAGCGAGTCTTCATCAGTTTCATCCCCGAAATTGAAATATTTCTCCGTGGAATTCGTCACCATGTATGTGGGATTTCACTAGTGGGTTCCTTTCACCCATTAGGTCCCTAGAATTCAGTCAGATTCTTGATTCCCTTAATATTATCTAGACCTAGGGTTTTCTAGAATATCAGCAGATCATTACGAATTAGTTACTTTAATGTTCCTAATCAGATTATCATGATTTTAGTATGGTTTTGCGTAGATTCTTTCATAAATTCAGAACCCTAGCTATGTAGTTCTTTTAGTTCATGAACTACACATGCTAGGCCAGATATTTCAGATATACATGCCTTAGATTTGAATGTTTCATTATCAGTACATTAATGTTACATTTTCAGTTAGCATGTCAGTATTTTGAGCTATCCAGTATTACAGAAATTCAGTCATACATTGTTAATTACATAATCAATTGGGAGAAGCTTAATACCGAGTGGACTAGGGTCAGTCACCCTCAAGTCCCAGAACTACGTGCCCTTAAGTTGTAAGTCCCCTTTGTGGACATCATTTTAGTGATCACGTCAGTCATGCCTCTATACCTCTGGCAGGGTATATTTGGTCCTCTCGATGGGGCGTATACATCGGACTCCACATTTAGCTCATGTGGTTTTATGTCGATTATTAGTAGCTCCCTTTCAGTCAGATTCTATTGCATTGACCATGTTATCAGTTAGAGTCAGATTTCAGTCTCAGCAATTATAAACTTGGTTATTACATTCAGTTAGCTCATGTTCAGTATTTTCAGTATAGTATCATGCTTATCTTATATCATTTCCCAGTTATATGTTTTATTCAGTTATGTTATTATTCAGCTTTACTCTATCCTGCATGCTCAGTACCTTTCAATTACTGACGCATACTCTGTGCTACATCTTCTCGTGATGTAGGTTTAGGTTCTCAGCTTCCAGATCACGCATAGATCGGTTTCCGATCTTCAGCCCCGCAGTATCAGTGGTGAGTCCTCATTCTCCGAGGACGACATACATGTTTCCTTTGATTTTAGTCTTAGTTTCAGTTTTGCTAGATTTAGCTGGGACATGTCCCAACACTTCTAGTCAGTTAGAGGCTATTTTCAGACATAGTTAGATTCAACTTTAGTATTTGAGTTTGACCTTTCAGCTGTTGTTAAACTCTCAGTTTTATATAATCAGATTAGTATTTGGTATTCCCCATCTTTCAGTTAATTATGATTTTAAGCTTCCGCATAGTATATTTTATTCAGTAATCTTTTAGTATGCTCATGATTATCCAGCTCAGGATTAGCTTGAGGTCACTCGTGATCTTAGGTCCCGTGTCCGCGTCCGGAGTAGCTCGGGGCGTGACAGATAACATGGTTCTCTATAAATAAAAAAATCATTGTTATTAATGCTCTCCAAGCTGAATTGCTTGGCTTTTATTATGGATTAAATCTTACAATCAAGAGGAAGTTAACCAACATAGATATTGCTACTGACTCAAAGGAAGTTGTATGTTATCTAAAAGAAGGGCACGAAATCTCTTCTTTTAACTTATCCATGAATGCAGGGAACTACTCCACAGGCTGAGGAACCCGCTGATCAAGCACAACCTTAGACAGAAAAATCAGGTGGTTGATCTACTAGCGAAAAAAGAAGCAAAGCTGGAAACTGACGGAGTTATTGTGGAATGAGAATCACTCCCATCTTTTGTATACAATGTCATAGAAGCGGACATGGGAAAGAATAGTTTTGTTATGCTTAAGAATGATCCCTGTGTAACTAATGTATTAAATAGTACTACAAGTAGTAATGTACCTACTAGCTCTACTGATGGTAGATTTAGTAGTCACCTGATTTGGATGGATGCATAGTATTTATAAATAAATCTTCTTTTAACCAAAAAAAAAGTCTCACATTCCCAAGAGTCATGTGAAGAGGTATCAGATCCAGACTCATCAATCACCATCATCGTATTTTACAATGTAATCCATGTTATAGTTGAATTCTGAGGGTGTCGCGGGAGTGTTAAGTATCAGATTGAGGGGATAGGTTGCAGTTTCCTTATATAATAGCATTGAGAAATCCTCTCCTCATAAGCTAGCTTTTGGGTTTGAGTTATAACATAAAGATATGATACATGTGTCTAACTCAACCCAAAAATTAGTTCATACGGGAAGGATTATCCAAATCCATATAAGCAGACCACTAGTCCATCACCCAACCAACCAACGTGGATCTCTAACCACTAAACTAGATTACAACTAAAAGCATCATTGGTTCCAAAAAGCAAATGTGTCACAACTTTATGTCATGGCTAGGGTCTTGAGTCACTACATATGTTTAAGGGTTTTGACACATTCATTAAGATTTCAAAGCAATAATCATAAGAGGAATTTAATAAATTACCCTTATCTTCTTAAATGAGTAATTAAGAAGTAACTATAAAGTAGTAAAGGGTAATTGGGACATAAAAGCATCATAAGATGAATAATATTGTAGAACTTTTTCTTTTAAAGACAATATGAAATTTCATCATATATATATTATGCCTCAGACTGGGCTGGGTGTTCTCTTAACAACAAATTATATTTAGCTCGCTATTCAGCAGAAGCAAAATATAGATCGATGGCAATGTTTGTTTGTGAAATGAAATAGTTGAAAGGTATAGTTTGGGAGTGAAACATGCATGATCATCCTATATGCATTTATTGTGATAGTCAAGTGATATGTCTATGATATTTGAGTTGGTGAAAGATAACAGATATCTAGTTGAATAGTTGACGGCAAACATGCTTGATCTAAAAACTACCGTAATTAAAAATTCATCCCAGGGATATTAGTAAACTCTATTTTCCCTACAACTTTCTCGTCTCAATTTTGGTCAAGCTTTTAGGAGTCGAAATATTAATTTTTTGTAAAAAAATATTTATTTTTTATTTTTTAAAAAGAAGGTATTTATTCAAACTTTTGGAAGAAAATAAGTATTTTTTCGGAGTTGAACAAGTTGTTTATCAGAAGCTAATTAAAAGTAGCTTTTGCTCAAATATACTTTTTTGAAAAGCATTTTTGAGGAAAAGATATACTTAAAACCACTTTTAGAAGCTTGGTCAAACACTAATTGTTGCTCATAAGCGTTTTTAAAATTTAAAAGTCAAACACAAACGGCTTCTTTATGGATTGAGATCGCCAAAGATATTTTACATATGTGTTTAATAAAGGATTCTCACTCATCGGTTTATATTTTTATAAAGGCAGATCACAAATTCAGCATGCAAAATCCTCATGCACCTACTTCTCTTTTTGATTTAGCACAACTAAAAGTGAGAAAACATTCTTTTGGTCTAGAAATTCATCCCAAGGACAAATATTATTAAAAAATAAGCATTTTTGTGAAGTAGCAGAAGCTAAAAAGAATATCTTCTATTACTCAAAAGTACGCTTTTGAAAAGCACCGTTGATAAAAATACATTTTAAAACACTTTTAAAACCTTGGCTAAACACTAATTGTTGCTTACAAGTGTTTTTAAAATTTATTGGCCAAACACAAATCGGTTCTAACCAAAAATACTTTTTTTGAAAAGCACTTTCGAAATAAGCTAATTTTAGAAAAATGACAAAACATGCAATTAGTATACCCTAGAATAACAATATCAAACATAATATGAAAAATCCTTTTAAAATAAGGAACAAAGTAAATTCAACAGCACAAATTCAAATCCCCAAATATAGCCAGCACCAATCCAATAACTATTGGCATAAATTTTCTAAAGAAGTTACCAAGGCAATGTTACCTGAACAGGCCTAGATTACATCATGAAGATATGGTACATCAACATCTACAACCATTGCAGACTCATTCCTTCTCTTCTATGAGAACATCCAACTTCAGCCGAGCACTGAAACTAACGACATCTTTTGGGACCACAAGGAATTTCTTCAAAGGACTATCTTCTGACCAGTTTGGCACACTCTCTGCAACGGATTCTAGTTTAAAAGAGCTTTCCCCATCTGTTACTACAAGCTCGTACGAAAACCTTCTCTTCTGCCTAGCTGGTCCAACACAGATAATGTTGATAGCACTTCCAACACGGTCACTAGCATGGTTGATGATAAAAAGTGTACCTTCTGTCCTCATTTGAAGAATTTTGTGTCGCTGATCTTTTTCTACATAAATTGGATGGACAGCGTTGAGAAAAATGTGCTCAGCTGAAGAAGCATGTTTGTCGCTAAAATGTGCATATACCTTTGCTGAAGTACCTATAAAGTCACAGCCATGGGAAGGACACAAACAAGGCACATAGATGCATGCATTTTCATGGTCAGTTTTCTTACTATAACTCAGAATCTCCTTGCAACCATACCTATTGTTCACGCATGACACTTTCAGAGATTCTAGAACCTTCTCCATAGCTCGACAACGGTTATATCCAATTGGCAAACAGCATGATGGACACTTATTAGCAATCTTGATGCAGCAAGAGGCACATGCTATGTGCCCATTCTCACACTATATTTATGTCCAGAAAGAAAAAAGAATGTCAGAAAATATGTTCATTGTAAGCAGTTCGAATGTTTGCAGATGACAGCTTACTCTGCTCTGCCTGCTTATAAATTTCAAGGTTTCTCAAAGTACGCAGCTTAAGAAGTAGGGAAAAAGAAAAAGGTGTTACATGGAAAGCGTAAACAAATTGCACTTAAAATTCGCTATTTAGCTCTTTGTATTAGCATTTGCCATAAACCTAGAGTCATGGCTTTAATTTCTTGCTTGGTCCAAAAGACTCGTACATCCACTTTCACTTCACTACTTAGCCTTTCATATTAGCATTTGTCATTTCCCTAGAGTCATGGTCTTCATTTATTGCTTGGTTCAAAACACTCAATAATTTCATTTAAACACGCTCATGCATTAAAATGTCATATTTTGTTGCAATAACAACAAATTGATTACCAATAGCTATATTCTACATTAGAGTAAAACCATAGTGGCTATTCTGCAACTCTTAGATGAAAAAGGACAGAAATTAACCACCCTGGCAAGGAGAAGGACGTAGAACTTAGGATCTGAACCTCAGTTATGTATGCTTTTAAATGGAGTAACAAGATTAAATCTGAAGTTACTGTGAGCTAAAACCAAGAGTTCTAAAAAAAGGCCTAGATACATAACTTCTATCACGATAGATCTCCATCAAAGGAATAGTATACAGTTAATAACTTCTATCGCGATAGATCCTTAACAAAAGAATAGGATACAGTTAATAACTTCTATCACGATAGATCTCCAAAAAGGGAATAGTATACGGTTAATAACTTCTATCAGATAGATCTCCAACAAGGAACAGTAAACAGTTAATAACTTCTATCACTGCTGATACCCTAATCTTTTGTGGGGCAGAAACTCTTCAAGTTCTATATCTCAATCTAACTCTCAAGCTGTTTGAAGCTGTCTCTGGAGTACATATTAACATGATGAAGAACCAGATCTACCCTATCAATGAAGTCTATTTTGAATACCCTGGCACAGAATTCTGGGGTATGGCACATGCTCTTTCCACTCTACTTATTTTGGTCTCCCTTTGGATGCAAAATACAAAGCACCTGAGATATGGAATGGAGTAGTGAAAAAGGTGGAGAAGACGCTGGCAAACTGGAACATGCAATATCTATTTATGGGAGGAAGGCTAACCCCATCAATAGTGTACTGGACAGCATACCTACCTACATCATGTCCCTCATCCCAATGCCATATGAGGTGAAAGAGCAACTAGTTGGTCTGAGAAGGGCATTCCTATGGGAAGGAAACCGTGAAGAGCATAAATTCCACCTTGTGAAGTGGGATAAAGTCATTTTGCCAAAAGAACAGGGAGGTTTGGGTATTAGGGATCTTAGGAAACACAGCAATAACATTAAGGGAAGAAACTATGTCACCAGATAATATGCAAGAAAAAAGCCTAATTACAAAGTACCTTAAGCCCAGATTAAATCGGGATGCGAAAAGAAGAAACCCATTTACAATGATACCCATTTGTAATCTCTAGTCAGAATAGGATTAACTTGATTGAACCTGGTAGCCATCTCCCCACTTAAAGTGTCTTATTATTCTCCATCATAACCCAGTGCTTCCTCTAACGTGAATATTACGCCATCAAGACTATGACTTCAGCAATAAAACAAAGACCTACACTAGCCAGTTATTCTCCCATTTGAATGAAATGTTATAACTTCAAAATTCAAACCACATGAGATGGAATAAACACCTAAAGCAGTCATTCCACTGTCAGCAATTCTCCCAACTAAACTCTTTAACAGATCCACATTTCCTATGCTCTTTCAATGCAATACTGAATGCTAAGTAATCAAATCTCTATTATCTGACATGTCTGCTTTATTTCTGTATTTTATTTTTTAAAACCGACTCCACCAGGTAGGGCTAAAGTCTGCGTAAACTCTATCCTCCCAAACTCCACCTGTTGGATTAACAAAAAAGGCAACTTTTACACCTCCTTAAGAGCAATAAACTATATGGGTCAGATTATAAATGTCAATACAAATTCCCTTCTATTCAAGGCCATGTCATTCAAAAACCTCTAAGGCAAATCAAGAATTCTCACAATTAATTCCAACATATATACACAGATAAATTCTTATACTCTTAATAGCAATGAAAAGGGTAAAAAGAAGAAACCTGAAAGACAGGAACACAGAGATGTTCAAAGCAGATTGGGCAATCCAACACATCCGGATCCGATAACGTCACAGAAATTGACCCGTTTACTCTTGAACCCTCCAAATTCTGATCTGGGTCCTCTCCAGAAATAGACCTGCTCTCTCTTGAAACCTCGGATTCACGAACTGGCACCCTCCGATCACCGCTCAATCGGAAATTCCCCTCAGACTCCGATTCCGATCCCCAATCCTCCTCCTCCTCTGCCTCCTCCTCTACTTCTTCCTCGACAACCCTTTCCCTTTCCCTTTCCCTTTCTCTTTCTTCTTCTTCTTCTTGTTGACGGATAACGACGCTACAAGAAAAAGTTCCGGCGGTAGTTCTCCGTCTCTTGGGTACAGGTCTTCTTGTGGGGTTACTAGGTCCTTCATCATTATCATCTTCTTCTCTTCCATCTGAAAATCTCACCATTTCTTCTTCTTCTTCGCTAAGGTTCACTATTATCATTGTCATAAAAAACGAGTTAAATCGGTTTTTGTAAATATTATTTCCATAGATTATTATATTATTATATATATACTCATTTTTTAAAACTACCTATGGAAAATTATTTATGTTTTTTGCAAAATTTGGTAACAAAATCAAATTTGGTCAAATACTATGAGATTTGAATTTAAATGTTTTCTTCAAAATGTGTTTGACTATGAGGTAATAGTTTTATTTAATTTATAAATAAGTTGTATAGATTTTTATTTTATTTTTTGAGTTAAGAAAATGAGTAATTAGATTACCAAGAAATTTATTTAATGATTAACTTAATTTGAATATGTATTTTTTATGTCATTAGTACATTGAACTTGGACGGTGTTTGATTAAGAGTATGTTTGAATTGACTTGTTTTAAGTGTTTTTAACTAAAAAATTTGCAAGCACTTTTGAAGTGTTTTGGTAAATTAAAAAAGTGTTTATAGATTATTTTTTTGCTTCATGAATTAAGAAAATGAGTAATTAGATTACCAATTATGGTTTACTAAGAAATTTATTTAATGATTAACTTTATTTGAATATATTTTTTTGTCATTAGTACATTGAACTTGGACGGTGTTTGATTAAGAGTCTTTTGGATTGACTAGTTTTAAGTGTTTTCAAGTGAAAATAATTTTTAAGCAGTTTTGAAGTGTTTGGGTAAATTTAAAAAGAGTTTATAGATTTTTATTCTTCATGAATTAAGAAAATGAGTAATTAGATTACCAATTATAATTTATCAAGAATTTATTTAATGATTAACTTAATTTGAATTATGTTTTTTAATGTCATTAGTACATTGAACTTGCAGGGTGTTTGACCTATTTGGCCAAGCGGCTAGAAAATGTTTATCTTTTTAAGCACTTTTAATATTTTTTAAAAAGTATTTTTGAGAGTCAAATTATGAAAAGGACAGTTACCAATGCACTTTTAATATTAAGGTTATTTTATAAAGGGAAAAAAGGATAAACATACCCCCGAACTATCGTAAATGATATGTAGGTACCTTCCGTCATACTTTTGGGACATTGTTGCCCCTGCCGCCCAAAAAATAGCGCATGTATTCCCTTCACTCTAACGGAAGACTAAATAGGGACACGTGGCGCAATCTTATCCGTCGATTCGATATTTAATAAATGTCAGGTCGGTGGATAAGATTATGACACGTGTATGTCCGTTAGTATAAAGGGTATATATGCTCTAGTTTTTTGGACGGCAAGGGCACCAATATTCCAAAAGTATGACGGAGGGTATCTGCATACCATTTACGATAGTTCGGGGGTATATTTGTCCTTTCTCCCTTTTATAAAAAAAAAACCATTTTGAATATCTATTATAAAATTATAAATTAATTTTTTATGTTTATTTGATTAAAAAGTACATATTATAAAAAAAAAATCAATAGATAAATCAAACAAAAATATTAGCATGATGATTTAAATATAATTAAAAACATCAAGTCATTTAAATTAAAAATTATTCCACAAATTAAAATGTAAAATAGTAATATATAAAATGTAAAATAAAATAAACTATTGTGTACATGAAGGATAAAATTCTAAAATGAAACTTGACCAAACTTATGGGATATGCTAACTAATTAATAAGGGATATATTAGTAAAAATGTATAAATTGCAGGGTACTTTGCCTTGAAAAAAAAAATTCTGTTTTTTTTTTAAAAAAAAACATAAATTTCTTAAATCGTAGTTTAAATATATTATACAACTCATTCATCCTTTTATTTATAAAATACTATAAAGAAAAAAATTGTAAATAATTTTAACGATGTTCCAATATTTTTAATAGAAGAATGTTTATTAATATTTTTTTTATTTGTAACACAAACAATTTATTATTAATTTTAGTGCTTCTCTCCAACATAACTATTTATTATTAAAAAAATAATCAAATGAGCACCTAAAATGCTTTTCCCAAATTGATGTTACCACTACTTAAAAGTAGCTAAGTCAAAAGAGCTTCTATTTGACCTTTTTCACGCTATATTTTAGAAAAAACAAAACGACAAATCCTAAACATTCATTCTTATTTGATAATTGATTCATAATTTAAGTAATATGTTATAGCAAAATTAATTAATAATATAAAATTCTTTACTCCATGAGTAAATACTAGTTAATTCCTTTAAATATATAGTAGATAAAAGACGTTACGTTAGTTTATGCAACAACAATAATATGTTCAGTGAAATTCCGCTAGTGAGGTATGAAGGTAGATTGTATGCATACCTTATCACGATCTCGTGAAGGTAGAGAGGTTGTTTTCGGAGGACCCTCGGCTTGAGTATAACAAATCAAAGTAAGTGAAAAGGGAAAACGACACTGAAAAAAACATAGCAACTAAAACGGAAACAGTAACAATAGCAAAATAAAGCAATAACTGAAACACCATAAATAACAAATGGTGATAGAAAATAAAAAACAAGACACTACAAGAATAAAGCTAACGCTAGGGCAGAACCACCAAACCTAACCCGTCGAGAAGCAAGACAACACTTCACTACCTACTAGCCTTCTACTCTAATTTGTCACCTCCACACCCTCCTATCTAAGGACATGTCCTCGGTAAGTTGAAGTTCTGTTGTGTCCTGTCTAATCACCTCTTCCCAGTACTTTTTCGACCTACCTCTATCTCTCTTTGATCGTACTCACTATATCCAACCTCTCACACCTCCTCAATGGAGCATCTGTGTATCTAATCTTCACATGCCCAAACATGTTAATTTATGCAAAAGTAAATTTTACCGATAGTCATTCAACTTTGAATTATCACATAAATATCACTTAGAAAAAGGGGGAAATATGTATTATCCTTCGTATCATATTGTATTTTTACAACAAGTATTTTCACACATTAAAGGTGTATATCAAATGTAAGGCATAATACATAAACATGACCGTTAGCTTGGCTTCAGCGGACAACTATGCGTTCCAACTTTGAGTGTGCACAAGTAGACACTTAAACTTGTATAAAATTGAACAAGTAGACACACGTGTCCTACATGACATAATACACGTAAGATGCCACATAGGACACAAAATTGTCATATAAGGTGTCATGTAGGACGAATGTGTCTATTTGTTCAATTTTATACAAGTTTAAATGTCTAATTGTGCACACCCAAAGTTAAAGGTCACAGTTGTCAACTGATGCCAAGTTAAGGGTCATATTTATGTATTACTATAAATTTAGTTATATCTTTTGTTATATATATATGTGTGTAAGCTTTCTATTTATAATTTGATGAACAAGTTAGGATTTTATTATCTTTCTTTTTTTGGTGCAATGTATAAATAGATTGATTGGTGACGTGTTTTTAGAGATTTTAGCATCATATTAGAGTCACACCAAACAACTCCAAAATCACCTAAGAATATCACGAACATGATCAGAGTTAATGACAAAGGAACGAATGTCATCAATGGATCGGAATTAACCAAAGAAATACATGTAAACATAAGCTTTAAGCACAGGTGTTCATGCTATCACATAAACTTAATGCATATAAGGATCTTAAACATGGTAATCTTATCAAAAGATGTTACAGAGAATATACCTGAAGTAGACGACAATATCACATATAGAGAAGCGGAAGCATTAACTGAAAATCAATAAAGTTGAACATAAGAAGTCAAAGATATTAAATATTCTTAGAGTTGCCAGTTCCATCATCATATAAAGAAAACATTCGGGGGGGAGTTTAACCTGCTCAGGTACTTATCCCACACTTTGCAGGCACGAGTAGTGTACTTTACCTTCTCCTCAGGACCCATCAGCTTCCAAACATCTGATGCTGCCTTTGTGGCCTGAAAAGTGATGTGCTCTTACTAACATGCTTGAGTGTAACAAACAGGTGTACACTAAGGCATCTCATACATAGAAATAGATTCTTACAGCTTTCAGGCCTGAAGATTCAGGATGTGTTGTAGCACTATGCTTTTTAATAAAGCCACAGCTGAAAATATTATTCTCAGTGTTAGCAGAACATGGTGGTTCAAAAGCAGTGGAAATTAGATAAACAAGTTACAAAGATAAGGTATTTACTCAAATAAACATGTCACCTGAAGTGCACCCAAGAGCAAGTAGGATGAGGAGTGGCTACTTGCTTTTTCTTGTTTTTTTCTACTCCCTTCAGGTTCACTAATACCTTGATCCATCCTCTTTCCCGTTGCAAATTCTCCTTCACTAGGCACCTTAAAATTAAAGAATGGAGAAATTCAGTTACCTATAATACCCATCCACCTTAAAATAAAAGAACACGAAAACATGTATGCTAAAACTCCACAAGGCCAACAATGTTATAAACGAGTCAAATCACGAAGATGATACCAAAGCACATAGAATCCGAAAAAAAATGAACTATTTTGACTGTACAGCAAATGAACATTTTACCACATTTAGAAAATGTGACCGTTATATGCTATGATGCTCCCAACTACAGCATCAGCTGAAAATATGTCCTTACTTTATAGAAAAAGTTATCATTTTTACATGGTAGATATCCTCAGTCTCTTAAGAAGCCCACTAGTACTTCGACAAGTCAATAACTCCACGACAGAAAACCTGGACTATCATACTTTCAGGCACAAATGGCTAAATATACCGTAACCAGATTAGATTGTTCCATTTTCCTACATCATCTTTTAAATGTGATATAAATATCATGTGCTCTGTTCACTACAACTTCACCTGTGTGAACTTGCTCACATTGCCGGTCCCAAGCCCGGATAAAGGAGGATTGCTGACGGTCGATCGAAACAACCTCTCTACCCCATAAAGATAGGGGTAAGGCTGCGCACATATTATCCTCTCCAGACCCCAATTGTAGGATTACACTAGGTTCTAAAATTACCAATTGGTGCAGTAACATTAAGGAACTCTGTTTTTCCTCTTCCAAACAGTTTAGCAGTTGCCTACTCCTTCATCCCCATTTGTAGTCTAAAAACAAGCCTTAGACATTTGCATCGCTATACATCATTTCATTAAAAGATAAAAGAGAAACTTCAAAGTTTAAGCTATTTTAAACTGAAAGAGAACCAAATGATCTTTGATGAACAATAAGTGGATGCTGCTGTTCGGCAAAAACAAAGAAATCGAAAATTGAATGTAAAACAACAAAATATAAGGTAATATAAGGCACAAAGCAAGATGAAAAATCGAAGGAAATTGAGAATTGAAACCATTGTCATTGTGTGGTGAGATCAGGTGGAGAAGCCTCAACCTCAACCATGTCGATAATACTAGGATTCCGGCAGCCATGAACGGTGACGGAAGTTGATCGACGACTAGATGGGAGCGAACTCGTCGGCCTCCGGGGAATTGGATTATCTTTTTTTTTGTGCTGATTAGGGTTGTACCTTTAGGTTCTTTGCTTAATTTGATTTTTTTCATCGGTAAAGAGGAAGAGTACAATCGGGCACCGGGTTTAGCCCGTTTCCGTTGTTGTTTTTCTTTTTCTATTTTTTGGTTTTTTTATTTGGTCTTCAAAATTCGTATTAT
Source organism: Solanum etuberosum (assembly GCA_029582245.1). Classification (NCBI taxonomy): domain Eukaryota; kingdom Viridiplantae; phylum Streptophyta; class Magnoliopsida; order Solanales; family Solanaceae; genus Solanum; species Solanum etuberosum. The sequence goes on from JAJONR010004467.1 coordinate 20,887, forward strand.
AATCTCGATTAATTTGAATCACACATTGTAGGGTTCATTCAATGGTGGCGCCTGCACCACAACATTTCATGGTTGTTTCCTTTGTTGTTACCACCTGCATTACCCAAAAGTACTATCAATTTTTTTTTGGAAATTTTTCGAAAGTATACCGCCCAAAACACAATATTTTAGGGTAATAGATTATATTAGATCCTGCACTATTCTAGAACGAATAAATTTATTCTTCGTTAATAATTATGGTCAAATATGTTTTTATTGTTACTAAAATAAATAAAATTTGCTCTTATTTTTAAACGGCGAAAACTTAGTCTTTGGTGATGTCACATGTATCGCAATTAATGATTAAACTTTTTAATTGGAGGAGGGAAAAATTGAGTTTTTCTCGAAAGAAAGTTTGATAGTTTTCCCTAGTTTAAAGTTTTTATATTTTTCTTATTCCTCTTTTCTCTTACGTCACAAACTTTATGGTTAATTACTCTTTCTTTCTCCTTCTTCCTTTGAGTCTTGTGTGATTATACGACTGCAGAGATCACAAATTTAATTTATAATGCTTCCAATTGTGGTATTATTGTACAAAATGGATGAATTAATTATTATCCCACAAAAAATTTGTAATGCACTCCTCGATTTAATTTCAAATCTTTCATCAAAACTTATTTAACTTTTCATGTTAAAATTACAGATACTATTTAATTCATTGATCGATTTAATCTTATATACTTACGCTTAACTTATTTCATGTGATTGATATAAAATTTACATGTAGAGATTTTACATGAAATTTACAAGTGCGATGAAGGGATATCATCAATCTCAAGGTCGAGACATAGATTCTAGTCTCACCCTTTGACAAGTCAAGATAATAAATAAATTACATTGATCATAACAATTATATTCAGATTAAGAATATAAGTACATTTGATGATCGAAGTTCTCTTCGGATGATGATATGAATCCAAAATTTTCAGATTTCGGATTAGCCAAAACTTTTCAAATATCGATGTTGCATACACTGTTTTAGTATGTGTACATGGCTTGTCTAAGCTATTATTATGATGTAATCATTTTTTTATCCGTATTTTATCACGTAGGTATTCTTTATAAGACATACACATTGCACTTGATCAAAATAAGAAAACCTAATATACAACAATAATATTAGTGAACTAGTTGTAACAAGGTAGAATTTTCTCTGAAAGGGTTCAATATCTATTATATATACATAAAAAAGATTAACCCTCTTTATGAAGTACGATTTGGTAAATAGAGTTCAAATGTATCTCATCCGCCCCTGCCGGTAGGGTTTTAAATAAAAAAATATAATAATTAGAGCTTTTTATATGAGCTTATAACTTTTATTATGGCTTATAAGTTACAAGTATAATATACCCTTAAATGATGTCAAAAGAGAAATCTGATTAAATAACTCTTCTTAAATTAGTAATTAAGAAGTAACTATAAAGTTGGCACATAAAAACTTCATAACATGAATACTATTTGTGGTACTTTTACTTTTAAAAGACATAATATGCCATGGCAATGATTGTTTGTTTACTAAAATAGTTGAAAGGTATTATATATAGTTTGGGAGTGAAACATTGAGCATCCCTAAATATATTTTTTGTGATAATCAAGTGGTATCGTATATTCCTCGAAATACAGTCTTTATGAATAAATCAAACATTTTGAAGCAGATTGTCACTATATTCGAGATGCGGTATTCAACAAAAGAATATCTCAAAATTATGTTCTTACTCAATGATCATATGGTTGATTTCTTTATAAAGTCAGCATGAGAATCGCAATATGAAAAACTACTCACAAATTCAGCATTCGAAATCAGTTTAGAGAAAAATATATTTAGAAACACTTTTAAAAGTGTATCTAAAATTTTATTGACCAAACACAAGCTACTTCTTGGTAAGAAATACATTTTAACAAAGCAATTTTGAAATAAACACTTTTGGGAACAAGCTGATTTAAGAAGCAAGGCTAAACAAACTATTAGTATAGTCTAGCATAACAATATCAAACATAATATTCAAAATCCTTTGATATTCAACAGCACAAATTCAAATACCCAAATATAGCAGCATCAATCCAATAACTATTGACATAAAATTTCTAAAGAAGTAAGCAAGGCATGAACAAGCCAAGACAAAATAAAATAAGATTACATCAACATCTGCAACCATTGCAGACGTATTCCTTCTCTTCTATGAAAACATTCAACTTCAGCGGAGCACTGGAGTTAACGACATCTCTTGGGACCACAAGGAATTTTTTCAAAGGACTATTTTCTGACCAGTTTGGGATGCTCTCTGCAACAGATTCTAGTTTAAAAGAGCTTTCCCCGTCTGTTACTACAAGCTTGTACGAGAACCTTCTCTTCTGCCTAGCTGGTCCAACACAGATAATGTTGAAGGCACTTCCAACACGGTCACTAGCATGGTTGATGATAAAAAGTATACCTTCTGTCCTCATTTGAAGAATTTTGTAACATTGATCTTTTTCTATATGAACTGGATGGACAGCATTGAAAAAAATGTGCTCTGCCGAAGAAGCATGTCTGTCGCTAAAATGTGCATATACGTTTGTTGAAGTACCTATAAAGTCACAGCCATGGGAAGGACACGAACAAGGCACATAGATGCATGCATTTTCATGGTTAGTTTTCTTACTATAACTCAGGATCTCCTTGCAACCATACTTATTGTTCACGCATGAGACCTTCACAGATTCTAGAACCTTCTCCATAGCTCGACAACGGTTATATCCAATTGGCCAACAGCATGATGGACACTTATTAGCAATCTTGGTGCAGCAGGAGGCACATGCTACGTGCCCATTCTCACACTATATTTTTGTCCAGAAAGAAAAAAGAATGTCAGAAGATATGTTCATAGTAAGCAGTTTGAATGTTTGCAGATGACAGCTTACTCCACTCTGCTTGCTTATAAATTTCAAGGTTTCTCAAAATACACAGCTTAAGAAGTAGTTTAAAAGAAAAATGTGTTACATGGAAAGCATAAACAAATTGCACTAGAAATTCACTATTTAGCTTTTTGTATAAACCTACAGTCATGGCTTTAATTTCTTGCTTGGTCCAAAAGGCTCATACATCCACTTTCACTACTTAGCCTTTCATATTAGCATTTGTCACACCCCTACAGTCCTGCTCTTCATCATTTCTTGCTTAGTTCAAAACACTCAATAATTTCATTTAAACATGCTCATGCATTAAACTGTCATATTTTGTTGCAATAACAACAAATTGATTACCAATAGCTATTCTGCAACTCTTAGATGAAAAGGGACAGAAATTAACCACCCTGGCAAGAAGAAGGATGTAGATCTTAGGATCTGAATCTCAGTTGTCTATGCCTTTAAATGCAGTAACAAGATTAAATCTGAAGTTACAGTGAGCTAAAACCAAGAGTTCTAAAAAGCGGCCTAGGTACATAACTTCTATCATGATAGATCTCCAACAAAGGAATAGTGTACAGTTAATAACCTCTATCACGATATATCTCCAACAGAAGAATAGTATACAGTTAATAACTTCTATCATGATAGATCTCCAACAGAAGAATAGTATACAGTTAATAACCTCTATCACGATAGATCTCCAACAGAAGAATAGTATACAGTTAATAAATTCTATCACGATAGATCTCCAACAGAAGAATAGTACACAGTTAATAACTTCTATCACAATAGATCTCCAACAGAAGAATAGTATACAGTTAATAACTTCTATCACGATAGATCTCCAACAGAAGAATAGTATACAGTTAATAACCTCTATTACAATACATCTCCAAAAAAGGAATTGTATACAGTTAATGACTTCTATTAGATAGATCTCCAACAAAGGAATAGTAAACAGTTAATAACTTCTATCAGATAGATCTCCAACAAAGGAATAGTAAACAGTTAATAATTTCTATCATTGATGATACCCTAATCTTTTGTGGGGCAGAGACTCTTCAAGTTCTATATCTCAATCTAACTCTCATGCTATTTGAAGTTGTCTCTGGACTACATATTAACATGATGAAGAGCAAGATCTACCCTATCAATGAAGCCTAAAATTTGAATACCCTGGCACGGAATTCTGGGGTATGACACCTGCTCTTTCCACTCTACTTATTTCGGTCTCCCTTTGGGTGCAAAATACAAAGCACCTGAGATATGGAATGGAGTGGTGGAAAAGGTGGAGAAGAGGCTGGCAAACTGGAACATGCAATATCTATTTATGGGAGGTGAAAGAAAGAGCAACTAATTGGTCTGAGAAGGGCATACCTATGGGCAGGGATATCTATTTATGGGAGGTCAAAGTCATACTACCAAAGGAACAGGGAGGTCTGGGTATTAGGGATCTTAGCAAACACAACAATAACCTTAAGGGAAGAAGAGAGCCTAATTACAGAGTAACTTAAGCCCACATGGATACAATGATAGCCATTTGTTATCTCTAATCGGAATCTGGTAGCCCTCTACCCACTTTAAGTGTCTTATTATACTCCACCATACCCTAGTGCTTCCTCTAACTTGAATATTACGCCATTAAGACTATGACTTCAGCAGTAAAACAAAGACCTACACTAGCCAGTTATTCTCCAATTTGAATGAAATGTTATAACTTCAAAATTCAAACCACATGAGATGGGATAAACACCTAAAGCAGTCATTCCTCTGTCAGAAACTTCCCCAACTAAACTCTTTAAAAGATCCACATTTCATATGCTCTTTCAATGCAATACTGAATGCTAAGTAATCATATCTCTATTATCTGACATGTCTGCTTTACCTCTGTAGGGCTAAAGTCTGCGTAAACTCTATCCTCCCAAACCCCACCTGTTGGATTAACAAAAACGGTAACTTTTACACCTCCTTAAGAGCAATAAACTATATGGGTCAGATTATATATGTCAATACAAATTCCCTTCTATTCAAGGCCATTTCATTCAAAAACCTCCAAGGCAAATCAAGAATTCTCAAAAACACAATTAATTCCAACATATATACACAGATAAATTCTTATAAATAATGGCAAATGAAAAGGGTAAAAAGAAGAAACCTGAAAAACAGGAACACAGAGATGTTCAAGGCAGATAGGGCAATCCAACACATCCGGATCCGATAACGTCACAGAAATTGACCCGTTTCCTCTTGAACCCTCCAAATTCTGATCTGGGTCCTCCCCAGAAATGGGCCTGTTCTCTCTTGCAACCTCCGAATCACGAACTGGCACTCTCCGATCACCGCTCAATCGGAAATTTCCCTCAGATTCTGATTCCGATTCCAATCCCCAATCCTCCTCCTCCTCCTCCTCCTCCTCTACTTCTTCCTCAACAACCCTTTCCTCTTCCCTTTCTCTTTCTTGTTCTTCTTCTTGTTGACGGATAACGGCGCTACAAGAGAAAGTTCCGGCGGTAGTTCTCCGTCTCTTGGGTACAGGTCTTCTTGTGGGGTTACTGGGTCCTTCATCATTATCATCTTCTTCTCTTCCAACAGAAAATCTCGCCATTTTTCTTCTTCTTCTTCGCTACTAGATGAATGGTTCACTCTTATCATGATCAAAATTCGGTTTTTGTAAATATTATTTCAATATCTTATTATTATATTATTATTATTATTATTATTACTTATTATATATTTATACTATTTTTTTAAAACTACCTATGGAAAAATATTTATGTTTTTGCAGAACTTGGTAACAAAATCGAATTTGGTCAAATATTACGAGATTTGAATTTTAATGTTTTCTTGGAAATGTGTTTGACTTGACTATGTGTAGATTTTATTTTTTTCACGAATTAGTACATTAAACTTGGACGATGTTTGATTAGGAATCTATTTGAAAAATGAGTTTTAAGTACTTCTAAAGTATTTGGGTGAATTAAAAAAGTGTTTATAGATTTTTTCTTTATGAATTAAGAAAATGAGTAATTAGATTACCAATTATGGTTTATCAAGAAATTTATTTAATGATTAACTTTATTTGAATATATGTTTTTTACATTATTAGTACATTGAACTTAGACAGTGTTTGATTAAAAGAGTAATAGAGTATGTTTGAATTGACTTATTTTAAGTATTTGTAAGTGAAATTAATTTTAAGTACTTTTGAAGTGTTCGGATAAATTAAAAAGTGTTTGTAGATTTTCTTTCCTTCTTAATTATGGTTTATCAAGATATTTATCTAATAATTAACTTTATTTGAATATGTCTTTTACCTCATTAGTATGTTGAACTTACGGGCTATTTAACCTATAAGTTTATTTATTTTTGTAAGCACTTTTATTAAAATAACTTTTCAGAAAAATATTTTTAAAAATAATAATAATTTGTGTTTGACTAATTTATTTAAAAAGTAATTTTGTTAAATATTGTTTTGACGATGTTTCAATATTTTTTAGTAGAAGAAATGTTTATTAATTTTTTTTACCTCTAACACAAACTATTTATTATTAATTTTAGTACTTCTCTCCAACATAACTATTTATTATTAAAAATAAATAAATCAAATGAGCACCTAAAATGCTTTTCCCAAAATTGATGTTTACAGCTATTTAAAGTAGCTAACTCAAAAGAACTTCTATTTTACCTTTTCACGCTATATTTTAGAATGAACTAAACAACAAATTCTAAATATCAATTCAAAATTAATAATTGATTCATAATTTAAGCCATGTATTATAGTAAAATTAGTTAATAATATAAAATTCTTTACTCCATGAATAAATACTATTTAATTCCTTTAAATATAGTAGATAAAAGACAACATTTTAATTTATGCAACAACAACAATAATATATTTAGTGAAATTCCACAAGTGAGGTGTGAAAAGCTTTGAGGCGTGAAAGATCACTATCTTTCAAGAGTTATTGCATGTATATTCTTTTAGGGATGACAAACAATTCTCTATCGGGATACAACAAAGCTTGAAACATATATGCAATTGAATTCGTTACTTCTGAGAATGCTTCGTATTTATAGAACTTAAGAGATGATATTTCATAATAGTCATGTTCTTTCATGAACATAAATGACTTTTCATAATAGTTATGTTCTTTCATGAAGAGAGATGACTTTTCACAATAGTCACGTTCTTTCATGTACATATGACTTTTCATGAAAGAGACACTCATTTTCTGAACAATCACAACATTTAGTTGCTCTCTTTTGAAAAGACAAAATTGTTGTTACTCCCTATCTGAACATACAAAAGTTTTTGTTTCATTTAAAATTTAAATATTAAATTCAAATTTTAAATAAACAATTTGTTCAAAATAAATTACGAAAAAAAATCTTTAAATTTAATTAAAGATCCGACCCGGCCCGCGCCCAAGCCCCATGTCCAAGTCATCTAGATTTATATTATTAATATATATATATATATATATATATATATAAGTAGACTTACTCTATTAAATAGACTAAATGGGTTGGCCTTAAAAGGACCTAAAAAATGGCTTCTCCCACCAATGTGAGAATTTTTCCTTTATATTACAATTATCCTAACAAGTTGTACCTAATATTGTATTTTTACTTTATAGGTACACTGAAAATGAAATTTGAGATCAAATTTATTTGTAATGATTTAAGGAACGTATCACAATGAAGATATATTGCATCTAAGGATGGCAAACGAGTAGGTCGAATTAGATATGAGTTGGTCAAAATAAGTTAGGTGAAAACGAATAAAATATTTGACCCCAACCCATATTGATATGAATTAAAATGAGTAAACTCATCCATACTATTCAATGCCTCTTATTATGCAAAGAAAATATGTGTTTCTAGATTATAAGATTTTTTTAAAAAAACTATTCTCCTTCTAGGATACCTTTCGTATGAAAGAAAATATTTTCATGTTTTTCTTTTAAAAAAAATTGAAAAATTAGTGTCTTGAGTCAAGGTTGTTGGTCAAAATTTGGGTCTCCGATCGTGGTCGGGAGTTGGGTCGGGGTTAGAAGTGGATTCCTAGTTCTAAACCCGTTTCGGGTAGTGATGTTTAAGGAATATTCTAAAAAATATAATCCTAATCTAAGGAAAGTTTTGAAATATTTTTTCCTTATGCATGAAAGTCATTTTTCTTAAATTAAAAGAAAATAATATCATTCAAAAAAATATTTATCAAAAGATTTAAACTAATCAAACATGAGAAAAATGAAAAATGTTTAAAATATTTTTCTTCATGCCAAACACATCCTTAATAAATGTATATTTTAGAGGTTCCTACACCAGCCAACACGGATTGTGGTGCAGTTGTGAGACTACTCCTTCCTTAACCAGAAGTCTCAGATTTGAGCCATGGGTATGAAGAAAATTCTATTGGAAGTATCATTCTCAAATAACCTTGCAGTGTGGTCCAAATTTAGTCCAAAAAAAAGAAGATTCCTACGCCCTTAAATACTTTAAGGGGAGTGCAATTGGTGGATATACACCCATGAATTATATGTATTTTATGATGAATAATATGAGTTGATCCATATTTGATTCATTTTTAAATGATTGGATAACCAACTCATTTAAAATGAATTTGGTTGAATAAATAACCATAAATTTTAGGAAAAATTATATAAATACACAACTTAAGATACCATAATCTCTAAAATTCCTTATCATTTAAAAAAATTATAAAAATATTCGTTTTCCTTCCCTCTTTTATAACCTCGGATACATTCCTCTCATTCTCCCCACTCCACACTTAACTCCCCTAAATTCACGCCTACAATTTCGCCATGTATCATCAGTTTCTTCCATCTTTTGTTTACTTACTTATGTATCATGTTTATATTTCAAATATAAGATATATTATAATATTGTTTGTGTACAATGTATCGTGTACAAATCTTATTGTTGATACATAACCTCAATTATTTCAAACATAAATCAGTATGAATCATGTTCATAGTTATGTATTAGATATATAACTATGACAAGTTTCATTATATTTTAGTACCCGATACATACATCCACTGTTATTTATCTTAAAAGGCTATGTAACTGGAGATCATGTATCAGACAACAGAGTAGAGACAAATGTATCCCGCAACAGAGTAGAGACCAATGTATCCAACAATAGAGGAATGTATCCGACACTAATTTTCCGTTATTTTCCTTTTTAACGCAGTACAATCTTAAATAATGTATTTGTTTGCAATGTATCCGTGAGTGATGAAAAATAAGAGATTTTTGTAATTGAAAAAACTTTCGGGATAGCATGTAATTAGCCCCCAAATGTATGAGATTTTTATATTTTATACTAAATTTTATCCATTTCTTCACCCTAATTGCATCTTTCGCTCATGCACGGGTGTCACTCCACGATCAAACTGCCATATCATTTCAGTACACAAAAAATGATCATTAGCGGCAATAGCTTAATTGCCACTAAATATGTATCTTAGCGACAACTAGCACTCTTTGTAAGTGTCCCTAAAGTCTATAGCGACATTGGATTCAATGACAATTAACTAATACCGGTAAAAGTTTTAATTCTCTTTATTAATGTATATATTTATTGCCGTTAAAAATTATTTTTATTGTAATGCTTACACAACTGAGATTATGTCAAAGGGGTCGTTGGTCCAAATTAATAGTTTCCATAAGTAGGGACTCTCTCTTAAAGAAGCTCTAGAGGGGAAAAAAATGGTAATTCGGTGCATTAATTCAGTTATCGTTATGCGTGGGATTCGGGTAAAAGGTCAAATCACAAGGGTTTATTGATATAGTCTTATCCTACATTTATGCATAATCAATATTATTTCCATAACTCAAATTCATTACCTTCTAATCACATGACAATAACTTTATCCATTCATTTTGTAGGTATACATGAACATGTAACAAGCTGGAGAGATACAAAAGTAAACTTGGTTTTCATACTGCTGCTTAGTGTGATTAAATACAACTAGTCCAAATTGATCATATCCAAGTTCATTCCTTCAAATTATAAAAAAAAAAAAAAAAAACTTGTTTAATTTGCATACATGGAATTTTAGTATATGTTTGGAAGAAAAAAAATCATTAGCCTATCTTTTCAATATTAATTTCTTCTGTATTGGAAACTTATTGTTTGAACCTTAGTTGTTACTACTACTATATATTTGATTTAATTTAATACCTCACAAAATGCCAGTTTGCCTCCCTAAACCCCTTGATTTTAATTTATGGATAACACAAAAAGTATAATTGAGAGCTACACAATTGATCAAAACTCATATGTAATCTCCAATAATTTACAAGAACATTAGCCAATATGATACTAAAGGAGACTCTATTCTTAAGAACTTCACTTTCTGGGGACAAAGTTTATGGCGTAGGACCAAGCTTGGGTTACCCAAGTAATCAAGTCCACCTTCACTAAAAATCTGGGATCCAGCTTTGAACCATACAGCTTCACCGAACTTGACACCATTACGAGCCAAGAGCTCGGGGAAGACACTCAATTATTTCTACAATGTGTCAGTGTTTGCGTTTGAGCAAGATGCAATATGTCAATCATGTGCATGGTTCATTTGGTTTGTCACCTTGTTTCTTCTAAGTGGTTTTCAATTATTTTTTTGCGTCTCAAGTCTTAACGATTAAACCGATAACACTACGACAAAAACTAACTTTTAGCGGCAATAAATATACACATCAACAAAGAGTGTTAAAACATTTACCGGCATTAGTTAAATGTCATTGGATCCAGTGTCGCTATAGGCTTTAGGGACATTTACAAATAGTGTTAATTGCCGCTAAAAATGCATATTTAGGGGCAATCAAGCTATTGCCGCTAAAGATCATTTTTGGTGTAATGTAATCGAACCAATAACAATCAATAATTGATAAACCAATAACCGGTAAGTAAATATCTTAATTGGTTAAGAGGTGAGTTATTTATCATGTTCGATAGTATTTTAGTTGTTACATGTAATCTTACATACTAGATAAGGGGCATAATACATAAACATGACCCTTAACTTGGCGTCAACCGGCAACTATGACCTTTAACTTTGGATGTGCACAAGTCGACACTTAAACTTGTATAAAATTGAACAAATAGATACATCCGTCCTACATGGCACCCTACATGAAAATTTTGTGTCCTACGTGGCGTCCTACATGTATTATGCCATGTAGGGCACATGTGTCTACTTATTCAATTTTATACAAGTTTAAGTGTCTACTTGTGCATACTCAAAGTTGGAGGGCATAGTTGTCTACTGAAGTCAAGTTAAGGGTCATGTTTATGTATTATGCATGTGTCTGGTTACTAATTTATAATCATTCTTGATTAATATATATATAAATAGTGGCGGAATCAAAATTTGAAATCTTCTGTTATCTCGCTATTTGAACAATAATGTATACAGAGTTTCGCGAAAGTGGTGTCAATATTTACAAAGGAAAATTATATTAATATTGATCAACTTTCTTACACAAGATAAAATCTTGTCTACTAGGTGTAGATACGTGCACATTTAGCCATGGAAATCAAATATTTTATATTTTTATTTGAAATTTTTAAAGTACGAATTATGCTTGGTAGTATTATTTTTTTCAAGAAATATTTAAAATTTGAATATATATTTTAAATATGATTTATACATCCAAAAACTAACAAAATCATCCAATTAATTTGACTAATTTATCTGAAACATACAATCAAATCTGTTATAAAAGAGCAATATCTCAAAATAAGTAATCACTCAATGTCATAGATTAGATTTCATATACGAGTTACTATATACTATTACAAAAAAAGAAATTCACTTTATTTGAAAATTTTAAAGTTGGAGTTGTATTTGGTTACTGTTTTTGCAAATAATATTTGATTGTTTGAATATACTTTACCTAAACCATATGAAATGTAATTTAAATGAAGTCATACATATAGGAGGAATTTTCACATATAGCCACTCAAAAATAACAGAGTCATATATACAGGAGGAATTTTCGCATAAAGTTGGAGTTGTGTTTGGTTAATTATGTTTCATAACTATTGTTTGCTAATTATGATTCGTAGCTACTTGTTAGAGGGAGGAGAGAAGCGAGCGAGATTGAGAGAGGCGAGCGAGAGAGGGCAGAAGTGGAGAGAGGAAAATTGTATATGTATATCTGTCAAATAATTGTATATATGTAACTGGTATACATATTTGCATATATAGTGAGCGAGATTGGGAGAGGGAGGAGAGAGCGAGCGAGAGAGGGCAGAGAGTGGAGAGAGGCGAGTTGTATATGTATATCTGTCAGATAATTGTATATATGTAACTAGTATACATATGTATTTGTATATCTGGTAAGCGAGTTTGGGAGAGGGAGAAGAGAGGCGAGCTAAAGAGAGCTAAGAGTGGATAAAGGTTAATTGTATTTGTATATCTGTCATACAATTGTATATGTATAATTTGTATTTGATAATTTGTATTTGTATTTGTATAAAAGAGGAGAGAGGAAAGAGAGAGAGAGAAAGAGAGGAGAGAGGCGACGTAATTACAACTAAAATTAAGTTATGAGACATAATTAATTCAAACTATAGTTATGTTAACTAATTAACTTGTATATGTTTGTTTATCCACATAATTTCCCATATATATGATATACCAGATATGAAAAGGCTTGTTAACGGGCCCAACATTACAGACTTAAATTGTATTTGTACGTAATCAAATATATTCTTAAACAATGAATTAATTTTCAATATTTTCACGTATATACAATAAAGGGTAATAATGGGCATTACACTTTAAAAGTTTTTTTTTATTTCTATTAAATTAAAAAATAACTTATAACTTAAAGTATAAGTTATCACAACTAACATTAAAAGCGTACATAATCTAATGTTCATTTTAATATTATGTCATACACAAACATTGAATTAAATAACAAATATATGTTGTATAAAAAATATGTCATCTCCTTTATTTATATGCATTTGACTCGTATCAAAAAGTGGTAAACCTCAAGCATGTTCCAATTGGGTGGATGTAGATAATTATATGAGATGACATGTTTTATGTGGTTAACATAACTATCTAATAGGTGTTTGTAACCACGCGCACAATTTTTTTTTTAAAAATTGAACCAAAAATGTCTTATAGAAATACTATATCACGTGTTTATGTGCTTCATCAGAATAAGCCGTAGTTTGGAGTCAAATCCCTAAACGGTCACCCAAGTTTAGAGAATTGCCTTGAAATATCATTTATGTTTCATTTAGGACCAAAATATCACTCAACTATCACTATTTTCCACCAAATATACTTGACACTTCAAAAGTCTCCCTCTCTCCTAGTTGGGATGACATGTCATTAAAGTCTTTTTTTTTTAATAATAAACTAATTTGATTCATTAAACCCATTTAACAAAAATAATGATTATATATATATATATATATATTAGTTTATTAAGAATAAATCTTCATACTTAAGAATATTTTATGATAATTAACCTTTTTATTTTTTTATGTTATGAAGAATAGGTTTTTAAAACGTATTATAATATCATTAATTTTGAATACTTATAAACATATACATTAAAAAAAATATCGTTATACAAATCACTCATGAATACTAACTTACATCAATTAATCATAAATTTATAATGAATCAATAATATTAAATGTCAGTTAACTATTACAATAAAATTAATTGTGTATTTTGAAATTCATGCTTGTGAATAAAATTATTACTATTTTTTATCCAAAAATAAATAAATATTAAATATCTCAAAAGTCTCCTTCTATTCTAGTTGATATGTCATGTTATTAAATCATCATTTTAAAAAATAATAAACCTATATAATTCATCAAACTTATGTCTCTACAAAACCAAGTATATTTGGTGGAAAATAGTGATAGTTGAGGCTTATGTCTCTATAAAACCAAATATACTTGACACTATTTTCCACCAATTATATACTTGACCTATATAATTCATCAAACAGAATTTATGAAGATTATAAAAAAAAAATCAAAAAACTAATTCCTTTATATTTTTTTTACCAAACAAAATTCAATGAAAAAAACTTTGTGTGCAATTATTACTTGGTAATTTTCAAAAATTCTGAGTAAATTATTTGAAAATTTTAAGCAATTTTTTTTTCATAAAAGTATTCAAATAAATTTGTAAGGTCGACAAAAAAGTTGGTAAGAAAGAGAAAATTATTATTTTAACTTTTTTTTTAATTTAATTTTTTATTTTTATTCTCTTATTGTTATATTATATTTTAACTTATCATACAATTAAACACCAATATATATTCTTATCTCATCCCCCTTCTTCTTGTTGCTGGATATCTCGTTCGTACACATCTTCTCTTTGTTTCCCGGGCCTCCATGAAATACAAGTAATAATTGATTGAATTGCCTGTTTTAATTCAATAATATACATATTATATGAGATTAATATACTGATAAATAAAGATCAAAATTTTATTTTCTAATATAAATATTATTCACTTTCTATTTTCTTTTTAAAAAAAAGATATTGTAGGTATGGATTTCAAAGTACCGAATTAATTATTTTTAATAGTTAATTGACCTTTAATATTATTGATCCATTATATAATATATGATTAATTGATGTAAGTTGACATTCATGAGTGATTTATATATCAATATTTTTTGAATATATATGTTTATAAGTATTCATAATTGATGACATTATAGTAAGTTTTAAAAAACTATTCTTCATAGCATAAAAAAATTAAAAATTAACTATGATAAAAGATTCTTAAGCATGAAAATTTCTTCTTAATAAACTAATATATACTTTTTAAAAAATAATAGGATCATTATTTTAGTTAAATGAGTTTGATGAATTAAATAAGTCTATTCTTAAAAAAAAAAAGGCTTCAATGACATGGCATGCTAACTAGGAGAGAGTCAAACTTTTGGAGTGTTAAGTATATTTGGAGGAAAATAATGATAGTTGAGTGATATTTTGGTCCTAAATGAAACATAAATGATATTTCAAGGCAATTTTCTAAACTTGGGTGACCATTTAGGAAATTGACTCCCGTAGTTTGAATATCGAAATGAACTTATTGACAAGTTTAATGTGCTACTAATATATATATAAAGCCAAATCATAAATTGTTTTTTAATATAATATTAAAATACTATATCTAACTTGCATAACCACAAACCGTTCAAATTTTTTTTGTTTGTAACAGAATAACAAAACATCGGGTAAAATTACATTTATATATCTTAAAGATGAAAATAATATTTTTTTTTGGAATAATATTTTTACTTTGTTAGCATGATAAATATTTATTTTAGATATTTTTCTATCATGGTGAGATGATTCATACTTAAAAAATATTTATGTCATTTATGTCTCTAGTGAAAGATATTAGATATAATTTCAAATCAGAAGTTATGTTCGTAAGTTTTTTGTCTAGATTCAATTGATAAGTTTTTTAATAAACTTTTTTCATGAACTATAATTACATTTAAAATAATTTTTTTTGAAAT
Source organism: Solanum etuberosum (assembly GCA_029582245.1). Lineage (NCBI taxonomy): Eukaryota > Viridiplantae > Streptophyta > Magnoliopsida > Solanales > Solanaceae > Solanum > Solanum etuberosum. Next base: position 36,362 of record JAJONR010004467.1, read on the forward strand.
ATCAATTATTTGCTCAAATAATTTTTTTTATATTATTATATTTGACCCAAAATAAAGCTTATGAAACTTAAATTTGTCAATATAGTATGAATCTGAAACTTATCAATATTTCAAAAAAGAGATAATTTGCTTAAAAATAAATTATTTCCCCTACTTATTTAGTTATTTGAGACAAGACGATAGTAGTGTTGAGAATTAGTAGGTAATTTTCTCAAAGTTTGTATTGTTCGACTTTCAAATTTTTTTTTTGATAAGTATTTAAAAATGATGGAATAATAAAAATCATATTTTACTGTTTTAAAAAAAAGAAAATTGAACATTTGAGGTCTAAAATTACCAAAAAGATGATGTCTATAATTAAAAACATTTATACAGTGAAATATGATTTCATCTATATAATTAATTAGTGAAATTGTCGCACGATTATGAAACACGATAAGATGTTATTATACATTTATACAGACATATAATTGATTTCATAGAGAAAAACGTTTGGTTAGTAGTTAGATGACTTCCACAAAGTCATAAGTTATTTTTTTAAAATCAAAAGAAAATACAAAGTTACGACAATAAAAAAGTTATATAAAATACAAAACAAAGAAAAATCAAGAACTACAACCAAAAAAATGTAACATTATTCTTATAATCTTAATTATTAAAAAATAGAAAGAAAACATACAAAATCAATTCATAATCTTTCAAGCTCTTGTCTACATCCATTCCCACAAGTCGATCACTATTTAATAGTCTTCTTTTTATTCTTCAAGTCAAATAAAAAAATGAATAAAATAAGTACCGAAAAGATAACAATTTAAAAGACTAATATAATCATTTCTCAAAGTCTTACAATATTTCTATTTATAGGATTATAAAAGGAGTAATAAATAATGTTATAAATATGACTATTAATTATTTTATAGGTTATAATAATAAAAATTATGGGAGTAATGAAAATAACAATCATTAAGGTTTGCGTTAAATAATAATATGAATGAACGGTTAATTGATGCATTTATGATTCTACAATAACAACTAGAGAAATTGTACTATATAAGAAAATAAATAGAATTTTTAGCCAAATATAATTGATACATATGAATACATTATTGTTAAACAAAAGATAGATACATTGGACAACCCAGAAACGAAAAAAATGGAAAATAATAGATTGTGTGGGTATCAAGTGTGTAAATACTCACTCGGCTGAAAAAGTCGACAAACATCAATCACTTTTTGGTCATGTTTTTCCTTTAATACTTGAGGCTTGGTGATAACTCATGTATTTAATTACAAAAAATATAGTATTAATGTATCCAACTATACTTGTATTGCCTAATCAACATTTTTCAAATTAGATATATTACATATGTATCCAGATATACTTGTATTCACAAATCACCATTTCAACTTGTGTTAGTATAAAAATACAAGTATCTATGTATATAAGTATTCTACTGTATACAAATTTGACAGTCACACAAACCTCAATCCCTTTTTGCTCATGTTCGTCCTGTAGTACTTTTTTATAACTATAGCCATTTTAATGGAGAAACAAATAATTCTTCAATTGAAATTCTATAAATATAGATGAAAATATAGATGGATACAAATATAATCTTCATAAAAATGAGGAAAAAATTCAATTAGAAAATACCTGATCAATTCAAATCACAAAAATTGCTTCTAGAATCATCAAAAGGATCTTAAATTGGAAAGAATTTGAGGGAGGGGGGCGGGGGGGGGGGATACAAAAAATTTGTTATATAGGAATATTGATGAAAGAGAAAATATTAATGAGGGTAAACATGGAGGATCAATCACATAAAACGTGCCTAGACATAATCAATTATGCATGTAATAATAACTTTCCAATTTAATATTTAATAACTTTTCTGATTATTTGTATATAAATAACTTTGCTATTTATTGTGTAATTATATCCATATAACATAAAAAAAAAAATGAACTGTAACTATTTATCTTAAATATATATTGATGTTTGCCATATTCGGTAGTTTTTCCTAAAAAAAACAATACTTACATGTAAATAAAAAAGAAAAACAATTATACATTTCCTCCAATAATCTTGTGGGAGCCTATTAGAATGAAATTCGACCCGTTTATCAAATATCAAGGAGAATATGAACTTTTCCCTTTCAACAAAAAAAAAAAAACACCTGCAATAAAATAATCAAATCTCATGTGAGTAAAAAATCTTAAAGCAATATATAAGCTATATAATACTATTTTATAAAGTTATAGAAAAGATTGTGATTCTTGGCCAAAAAAATGAGTAAACTCTACCTAGTTAATCCCTAGCTCTACTACACATATAAATTTAACCATTTCTTTTGTAACAAAATTTTCGAATGCCTCTATTTATAGGACATAATATGAAATACCAAAAGATATAATGAATATGACTATTAATAAGAATTAGGAGTTATGATTATCAAAAGTCATGGGAGTAATGAAAATAAACACAGTTAAGTTTTTACATTAAAGAATATGAATAAGTTGAGTAGTAATTGACACATTCATTTTTGTACAATAATAATAATAATAAAAAAAACGAGCAAAAAGATAAATAGAATATTTGGCCAAAGAGAGGTGTCACATCACTTTTCTTTTATCTAGCTTTATATTATATATAGATTTTTACATTACTAATATATGCATATTCTTTTTGTCATGTCAGCATTTTATATCTAATACTTCCCCCATTTTATTTTAGGTGACACCCTTTATTTTTAGTCAGTTTTAAAAAAAAAATCATTTTACTATAATTTAAAATAATTTAACTTTGATATTCTCTTTTTATCTTTAATAAAATGATTTGCAATCATACAAACATCTAAAAATTATTTTAGACCATAAATTTTAAAAATATTCTTTTTTTTAAACACCATACTAAATTAAACAATTTTTTACCTAAAATAAAACAAAAGGAGAAATTTATACACTTCTTAAATAGCTAATGCTTAAATAGATACTAGTAGCATTTAAATTAATTAAGATATCAAAGTAAAGGATGCTGAAGCGCCAAGGGACATAGGCCCATGCTCAACAACATCATTTTTTATCTAAGATATCAAAGTAAAGGATGCTGAAGCGCCAAGGGACACAACAACATCATTTTTTATCTAATAAAAAAATCTTTTTTAGTAATTGGATTTGTTGCACGTATTAGCTCAGGATCGTATATGACTTTAGCCTTTTAATTTTGATTTTATTATTTACTTAAATCCTTTTAACTTGTTTTACGTTGGGCAATACTTTTTTATTTTTGACCTATTAAAGACCATGAACAGAAAATTGTGCTCTCATTTTATTTCTTTCATTTTGTTTTCCGTAAAAGAACTTAACACTCTCTTTGTTTCAACTTATGTGACATATTTCGAGATTTAAACATGTTTATATTGTAAATTTTTCATGTATCTTTTAAATATTTTGAATTGTCAATTATTGTGACTTATAATATTTTTTTACGTAATTTACAAATATATAAAATTTATTTAAAAAAATTTGAAAATTTCATGCGCAAATTTTCGATCAAACTTAAATTGTTTGACTGTCCAAAAATAAAAACGTGTTATGTAATTTGAGACATAAGGAGTATTATATATTTATTTATTTTTCACTTTTAACTTTCAAGAACATTCTGCTGCCCTAATTATTCACCTTATAAACATCCTCATTCTTTGTTTATTGTCATTTCAAGTTCTCAAAAAATGCTAGTGGACCCTAGCAAGCATCCATCATTTCTCTTGCTTTTACCCAATGAAGATTGTATGCATAATATAGTAAGTTCTTTTTCCTTTTTACTAATTTTCTTGAAGTTAAAAAGTTAAGTTTTGGGTATTTAAGTGGAATAATTCAAAACCATTCAGTAATTCTCAGTTATTTCATGTAATTAGTCACGACTTACTTTTGCTGTGAATAGTTTTTTGTTGTTTGTAACTTTGAAGATTTTTGTATTTTATTACTCTATGTGAGCCCACTTATGCGATTACACTGGATATGTTATTGTACTGCATAATATAAGTTGGGTGGTACTTTAAATGAAGTAGTATTAGAAATTTAAGTGAGTTATTTGAAATTTGTAATTGTGTTCTAATATGAATTTTATTGAATGAAGTTTGAAGTTTAGTGAGTGAAAACTTGAAATAGAGAAACTTTAAATTGATCTATTTTCAAGTTGAAGTTGAAATAATGCCAAATGTAAGAGAGGCACCCAAGGGGCGCATCGGTGAGATGCAGACAACTTAACGTAGTGCAAGCATTAGTAGTTGCTTTCACGGCTCGAACTCATGCTATAGGTTATATGGAGATAATTTTATTGTTGCTCCAAGGTTGTAGGACCAAAAACTACTTTTTTAAATGATGTTTATGTTCAAATAATTTTCATATGAACTTGCATTTGAAAGAACAATGGTAGCAATCCAATGAATCATAACAAATACCGCTTCTAACTTTAATATCCATCCTTTCAAAAACATCAATTTTGAGGCGTCTATTTGAAACAACGTCTCTATCCCCCAAAGTAGGGGTAAGGTCTGTGTACACTACTGTCACCCTAGACCCTACTTGTGGGACTACACTGGTTATGTTTATGTCGTTGTTGTCAAAAGCACGACCAATAATGGCTAATGTAATTTCAATGTATGCTTTTTGACAACCAATAATGGCTAATGTAATTTCAATGTATGCCATTTAAAATTTCAAATTCGGGTCGACTGGTCGTGCTTTGCCGTGTTTAAATTTTTTGTTATATTGTCCCTTCCGCCTTGTCCTGTTAAGCTTTTGCACTGTCCCTAACCCGCTCCATTGCCATTTCTACTTTTTTAACTGACTTTTGCTAATCATGAAACTTTGATATGTTAGCAAATTCCGCCTGCTTTCATCAATGAACAAAAAAAGATGTTGGCGAAGACTTGCTTACTGCACACGAACGAAGGTGTGTTGTGGGAATCAAAGATAATGAGAAAGAATTCCAATTTCTTCATCTGTGAAGGAGACTGGCCACAGTTTGTGGTCTATCACAAACTGAGGACAGGGGACGTCTTGCTCTTCTTACTCGTTGACAAATCGACTTTCCTAGTCGTTCCCTACACCCAGAAAAGTGGTAGAAACTTTCGTGGGAGACAACCTTTCGAGGAACTCAGCAGCAGCTCGGAAGAAGAGGAGGAGGAGGAGGAGGATATTGAACCTTCAAGAAATTCGAAAGAATCATCAGACTCTGTGGAAGAAAGCATTGATCCATCCAGTTGCTCCAAAAACGGGGAATATCCTAGCTACTCACATTTAGGTAACATGTTTCTTTTTACATTTGACGTTATTTAGGTCATACCGACTAATCTTGACAGAGGAGTCCTAATTGCTGTTGTACCTGTATTAAATTTGTTGTTTGTTATTGTTAGATCATGCCATGTCAGGAGTTAAATCCTGTCTATCGTTCATTTTCTCAACCATCAAATCTTTTGATGCTGTCGAGAAACTTGTCGGAGACAAGTGGAAACAGATGTCAGATGCTGAGAAAGCTCCTTATATAGCAGAGGCAGAGAAAAGGAGGGTCAAATATGCAAAGGTCTTGAATTCTTATAACCAGCTAATGGCTGCTGGCTATGCCGAAGCAGAGGTATCTGACAAGTCGAGGTCCTTGGTTGATCCATCCAGTGACTCCAAAGAAGGTAAACATCAATCACTTTACATGTTTGGTATATCTAACTGTTTTCAGTTCATCTATAAATGATGTCGTTAGATCATACCGTCTAATTTGGATCGGATCCTAATTGTTGTTGCACTTGCATTAAGCTTGCTATATTTGTTATTGTTTTAGTCTAGTTAGAGACAAGTATGTTATCCTACTAGTAGTATTAGAATTAGTTTCGATCGATATTTTTATTACTTATACTATTTTTGTGTTCCTCATTCTTAATTTTCTGTTACTACTTATGCCTCGATTTTCTTAATATCTTCTTGTTGTTATTGCTTATGTCTTTATAAATGTTGTGTTTTTGCTTTCCTTGAACCGAGGGTCTATTGGAAACAATCTCTCTACTTGCCAAGGTAGAGGTAAGGTATGTGTACACTCTACCCTCCTCAGACCTCACTTGTGGACTATACTAGGAATGTCGTTGTTGTTGTCTCTCTTGTTCATTTTCTCAACCGTAACGGTTTCCTCATGAAGGCGTTAAATCCAATGCCAAAGCTAATTATGTGTTCCACATGAAGAAGAAAGCTCGGGGACTAAAAAAGTTGAGAAGGCTTGCCAGGGGTCTTGATATACCTAAGAGGCCTACAAGTGCTTACTTCATTTTCATGGAGGAGTTCAGAAAGCAGTTCCGTGAGCTGAATCCGAGCATCAAATCTATTGCTGCTGTCGGGAAAGCTGGTGGAAGCAAGTGGAAACAAATGTCAGATGCTGAGAAAGCTCCTTATATAGCGGAGGAAGAGAAAAGGAAGCTAGAATATGCAAAGAGAATGAATGCGTATAACAGGCGAGTGGCTCTTGTAGATGCCGAACATGAGGAATCTGACGAGTCAAGGTCCGAGTTTGATGACGAAGAGGAAGAGAAGGGTGACAACTTGTATACTTTGTTCTCTTCCCGTTAGATACTTACACTTTCTCGGCTCTGTTTTTGGGGGGTTTCGTAGGGAAGAAAAGGATGAAATTAGAGCAGTTGCTATTGTCTACTTTGTTAGTGTTGATATGCTCTCTATTGAAGCTGGGGTAGCTTTCTGTTCCACTTGTTTATGTGGAAGTGTTGTCTCTTACACTCCGATTATCTTATTAGTTTGTTGTAGTTATGTTTCTTTTTTCGGAATGCTTTGACATGCTTTCTGTAGTATTTTGTCATGACTTCTTCATTCATGTTATTTCAATGGGAAACATCTCAACCTCTCAAGGTAAGGGTAAGGTATGTGTACAATCTATCCTCCTCAGACCCCACTTGTGGGACTACAGTGGGTATGTTGTTGTTTCTGGGGAAGCGTTGGGACCGAAAACAAAGAGGCATGAAATCCTTAATTTGCCTCAAGAATGAGTTATATTTAGTACTGTAGTGACATTGTGTCGTATGATAGTGAAATATATGTGATCTATATAGATGCATGAGAATAACAACAACAATAACATATTCAGTGTAATCTCACAAGTGAGGTCTGAGGAGGGTGGTGTGTACGTAGCTTTAACCCTATATTGAGAAGGTAGATAAGTTGTTTCTGATAGACTCTCGGCTAGATGCATAAGAACGATCGATCCAACAAGGTCCTAAGGTTCAATCTGGTGAAGTAAAGCAATCTGTATGATTTCAGGTCTTCTTTATGAATTAAAGCATATATAATGGGTTCAATCATCTTGTTCTGCAATTTTTCATTGATCAATGATTTCGTAGATACGTAATTTTTTATTGAATCTAAGATTTTACATCATTTTTGTTCCTTAAATATTTCTTTTAGATTTTAATTGAATATTTTATTTTTCATTTTATTTTAGTAAGTTTATTTAAAAAGATTTGAAAACTATAAAAAGTAGACTCACACTTTAAGAGGTATGCTTTGTTTTCAATTTATTCAAAAGAAATGAAAACTTATAAAAATATATGTTTCTTTTAATTTAAGTTTTAATAAATAAGTTAACGAATTTAATATCTTCTTAATTACATTTTTAGTTCTAGCTATTTAACTTTTCTATATTTTTGTTGTTCAAAATAGTTAGTTAATATTATTATCATTATATTTATATTTATTAACAACAAAAAAATCTAAAAGAAAATAACCTACACTACCCCCATTTCCATTCCCCACAATACATGTATCACTCTATACAACCTACAAAAGATACTAAAGCCTCATTTATTCGCACTAAAGAATGGACAAAATTTAAATGATAATATGAAAAATTTCAATTTAAAAAATATAATACATAACATAAAATTTAAATACTAAACAACAATATAATACAATATAATACATAACATAACATAATAATTCAAAAATTACAATAATAATTTTGTAATTCGGTAGGTCATTTTTAGATTTATCAATATTCGGAAAAAAATTAGTGCATGCTCCAAAGAAATGCTCATTTTGAACTCTGTAATGCAATAATAGAGTATTTATGGAAGCAACTTAATAATCTTGAAACTTGAATATTTGTGTAATTGTATTTCATTAATGCTTTCAGTTTTACTTGAATTGTTCATTAATATATATAATATATAATATTTGCTTACAATTTATGTTATTTAGAAATTTAGAATAAAATATAATCACAAGATTAAAGAAAAAAAATTATATTATGAAATAAGAAAATAGAAATAATAATATAATATTGTTTTTCTAACTCTATATTTGGTGATAAAATAGAGAATATGATGGGAGATGTGCTTAAATTTGGAAATTAGCCTTTAATAAATTCCCCAAAACTTTTTAGCGTTCAACAGGCGGATTCGTGATGGTTGCAAGCAAGCATGAAAGTGGTGAAGTTTCTGCACAACCCAAGTTCTATAAGATCATTGTTTCTCTCAATTTTTTTTCACCTCTATTGCGGGTTGAGTTTTAACCTACTTTTTAGCTCTTTTCGGCTCAAGTTATCGTTCCTTTATTAACTCAGTCTATTTTGATACCGCCCAAAATTTTGAATAGTCAAAAACATATTAATGGAAAACCCCAAAATAGTCTTTTTTTTATTTTATCTTTAGGCTATGACTCAAGTCATGTTTTTTTTTTCCACATATTGGTGCAATTTTGGTCATCCCCTAGATTTTCGTATGTTTTTTAACGTTGGTTTTATCCGCAATTTAGTATATATGACGTGATGAACTTCTCGATGTAAAAAAAAAGAGATTGAAGTATGAGGGCGAACCAAAAGTGCACCAATACTATAAATATGGAGGATTATTAGTGCTCTACTTGAAAGAACAAGGATGACTTTAAGTCTGAGCGCAAAATTAAGAGACTATTTTAAGTATTTTCTCAATTTATAATGTGTTATTGAGGAATTGAATTTCATTTGGCTTTGCACAATCTCAACGAATTTGGCCACAATCCTAGTAGCTTGCTCGGACTTTTTGAAAATGCTGATGAGTACGTGTCGGGTCCTTCAAAAAGTATCCGACACAAGTGGGAAAACATTTTTGGAGAGTTAACATAGGTAGCAACATAATGGGAGGTTTAGATTTCGATCAAAGCCAGTTTTTCTGTTTCTCCAAATCTGTTTCTTTTCATAACATTGATGGATAAACTAAGTTAAGCTAGTTTCCTTGAATGCAGAGGATTCCGGAAGACTTTGCGAACAGATACTGCAAGAACAACCTGCAAAACCTTGCATATCTTGAGGTACCTAGTAGCAAGGTATGGAAAGTTGAAGTGGTTCATTCTGAGGATCAAATTTGGCTAGACAAGGGATGGCTAGATTTCGTAGATTATCACTCGATAAGCTGTGGACACTTTTTGATGTTTGGTTACGATGGTCGTTCACATTTTAATGTCACCATCTTTGATTTGAGTGCAATAGAAATCGAATATCCAACAACAGAGAATGATTCCGATGATTGTTCCTAGTAAGAACGAGGCAGAGGAGCGCGAAGAGATAGCTATAAACTATCAAACACCAAAGCTCCTAGAGGTTTATCCAGAAAGTCAAAGAGGAAAAACGAAAGTTTCAGATGTGGTTGAGTTTTCTGTTGAAAACATAGACCATCGTTCATTTGTACAGGCCAGCAAAAGAAAAAACGAGATGGCGGAGTTGAAGAGGATGATGATGTTTCAGTTGACATTCAAAATAACGTAATCGAGGAAAAAGAGTCACTAGGGGAGCACGAGCAACAATCGGAGGTAGAAGGGGATGAAGAGATGGCTTTAAACTATCAAAAAGCAAAAGCTTTTAAATCTAACAATCCATTCATCATATCTATTATGCATCCATCTTATGTCTCCCACTCATTCAGCCTGGTAAGCTAACCAAACTTTGTTAAACCAATACTCTAAAATCTTTGTTTTTTCAATTCAATCCATATGCATATGCACAATTTTAAACTCAGGTTACTGATTTTATCTCTCTTTTCCAGTCCATACCGAAGAAATTTGCTAAGAGGTATTTCCTAAACCATCGCAATGTAGTGCTTAGTGTTACAGGCAAGGGATCTTGGTCTGTCAAATGCACTATCGGAACAAAAAATGCTAAATTTAGTTGGAAGGCTCTTGTGCTAGACAATAAGTTAAAAACTGGAGATGTTTGTGTCTTTGAAGTGATTGAGGGCACAATGCCCGTGTCGATAAATGTGATCATATTTCCAGCAGTTTTTAACACATCAATGCATGAGATAGCTGGAGAAGCAGCGGCAGAGGACGTTTCTGATAGTGAAGATCCATGTTCTCAATACATTAGTGCAGCCTATCAAAGAGCAAAAGCTTTTACATCTGAAAATCCGTTCTTCATTCGTGTGATGCAATCATCATATGTTTCTGGAAATTCGTTGGTAAGATGCGTATTCTTTGAAGATCTGTTAAGACTCTCAAGTTTTTGTATCCAAACTCCTAATAAAGCTACATGTACCTACCTACTTTCTTAACAATACTATTAGCAATATTCTCGTAGTTTGTTCTTCGATATCGGTTATCACCTGCATTTGTTTGTGCTTCAGTTATTGCATCATTTCGCTGCTGTTACTGCTCTTTCTTTGTAACTTGTGTACTATTTTCCATTTCACACAAATTGGACTGCAAATTTAGTGTTGCGTTGGATGAAGCGGACGTGGAAGTAAGACTTGCCACACAGGCAATCCTTATGAGAGATAGTTTTAAGTATCTTGGGTCCGTAATCCAGGGTAGTAGGGACATTGACGATGATGTCACACATTGCATTAGGGCGGCACGGATGAAATAAAGGCTTGCCTCTGGAATCTTGTGTGATAAGAAGGTACCATGTTCTACAAAGTGGTGGTTAGATTGTCCTTGTGTATGGAGTGGAGTGGAGTGGAGTGTTGGCCAGCCAAGAACTCCCATGTTCAGAAGATGCATGTTGCGGAGATGAGGATGTTGAGATGGATGTCTGGTCATACTAGGAGCGACAAGATTAGGAATGAGGTTATCCGGGAGTAGGTGGAGTGGCCTCTGTGGCGGACAAGATGAAGGAAGCGAAACTGAGATGGTTTGGACATGTGAAGAGGAGGTGAATTGAGCCCTCAATGAGGAGGTGCGAGAGGTTGATTGTAGGGGGTATGCGGAGGGGTAGAGATAGGCCGAAAAAGTATTGGGGAGAGTTGATTAGACAAGATATGGCGCAACTTCACATTATTGAGGACATGACTCTAGATAATAAGGAGTGGAGATTACGTATTAGGCTAGAATGTTAGTAGGGGTTGAATGTTGTCTTGCTTTGCGAAGGTTTGGGCTTGTTAGTGTCTGTCGTAGTACTAGTCATACCCTTGTAGTTCTTGTCATATGTTGTTATTGTTTTGTTCATGTAGACTTTACAATTTTTTTTATTAACTGTTATGTTTTCTTCTTCTTCTTCTTTTACTTGGGTTTGATACACTTGAGCCGATGGTCTTTCAGAAACAACTTATCTACCTCCACGAGGTAGTGGTAAGGTCTGCGTACACTCTAACCTTCCAGACCCTAGTTAATGGGATTTCACTGGGTTGTTGTTGTTGTATTTCTGTATTCCCTTTTTTAAACCGCTTGAAAATGTGTTTTTTAAGCTGAGGGTGTACTGAAAACAACATCTTTATCTCTATGTGATAGGGGTAAGCTCTGCACACACTCTCATGATAGTAAATCTTTTGTTTTGAACTTTTTTTACAGACCATACCTCGGGTGATTGGCTGGGAATTTTTTCCCGCTAAACGTAGTGATCTGGTGCTGCAATTTCCAAGCAAGAGATCATGGGATTTAAAATGCAACCGCGCAAAAGAATATGCAAAGTTGACTTCAGGTTGGAAGGAGTTTGTGCTCGACAATAATATTAAAGCAGGTGATGTTTGTGTCTTTGAACAGGTTAATAGATCCAATCTTTTGTTCAATGTCTTTATATTTCCTGCAGAAGAAAATGTGTGAACAGATTACAGCAATATCATTAAAGCATGTAAAACCTTAGAGTTCTGCATATTGTGATCTTAATTATGGCGTATATAATAGAGTTTGTGCACTAATCTCAATTATGGCGTATTTGATAATAATGCCTTTCCTTCCTGAGAAAAGTAAAATCAACATATGGTAAGAAAATTAAGACAAAATCCTAATAATAGTTCTCTCCTTTGGCTTTATTTTTTTGGCAAAACATTTATTCACCTCCTTCACATAATCTTCATCAATGTTGCGCGTAAATAGTTAGCATGAGTTAAAAATATGGAGCACGCGTAAATAGTTAGCATGAGTTAAAAATATGGAGCACTGCGTTAAATCCGAGCACGGTTAATCGTGGTTTTTATATTCACAAATGTAGAAGCGGGATTGCCAAAAATATGTTGAAAACTTGTCTCCACCTATAGTTTTCTGGACACAAAAAAAATTTGAAAAATTCTAACACACACGTGTCAATATTTTTGAAAAGTCGTAACAATATATTACGTATGCCCTTGAGGTAGGGAAAACTAAGCCAAAATCCACTAGATTCATACGTGCCTCAAATAAGGATTAGTAGTGATCATGAGAAAAAACTACTGAAGAACAAGTTCCTTTTATGAATAATAAAGGAGATGATGCCAAATAAAGGGAAGTTTTATCAACGTAAAGACATTAAAAAGAAGGCCAGAGACTCTGAGAAAAGGAGCCTCCCATGAGTTTGCAGCACAGACAATATAAATATCATGAAATAAAACATACACAAACAGATAACACACACATCACAAGATTAACACACATGTGAATGTCCAACACGATGGCATCACAGGCAAATCAAACCAGCTTAAGACAGCAATCTGATCAGGGGGAACACTTCTTATCTCATTCCTCTTCGGACTCGGACTCAGCACTCTGCAGCCATTCGACAAAGGGTTTGACATTCTTCCAAATTTTGGAGTCCTTGTTCGCAGCAACACCCTTGTTGTACCACTGTACTATATATTCCTCTTCCAATAGATCAGCATCATACAAAGCTTTCAAAACCAGAGCCACTTCCTTCAGTGCAACTGGGTTAGATTTCCCGCAAAAATCTTCTATAGCTCGAAGCAATCGTAGTTGAGACTCCTCGTCTTGAGCAACAGCAGCAAGGTAGCTTTTCTTCTTAATAACCTCCTTGGTGAATCCTTTCTCAACGCCATCCAAAAGTGCCTCGTACAAAGCAGTAATAACTTCCTGAGGAGACCCAGAGAGTGAACCCAAAAAGGATTGTATTTTGCTGGAAGTAACTCCCTTTAGATTTGTTTTTACTTCCCTAACAAGCCTCTCATGGTTTGTCTCTCCGTTCTCGGTCTTGGGATTCTCAGGTGTCACAGAAGCAGTTGCTTTAGGACTTGGGGTTTGAGTAGCTGCCTTGGACTTCTTCTCAGACTCAACTGTATTCAGCATAACCATTTCGGCAGTCGCAGCATTTAGCTGTTCTTGTATACGCTGCTGAGCAGCTTCCAGCGATGTATCAGTCTGCCACTGGACGTCGTCATCATCATCATCTTCTTCCTCCTCTTCTTTGACATTAATATGGCTTCTAGGTGGTGAAGCATGATCCTCATCAGAGGCACCATGTTTCTTTTTAGAACTAGGTTTTGCACTAGCATCTTTGGAGGAAACCTTTTTCTTTGTCTCTTTCTTCAGCTTCTTCAGCTCTTCATCGGCAGCCTCGCCTTCCTTCAGCCGCTCCTTCTCAGCTCTTCTCATAGCTTTCTTGTCCTTGGAGCCCTTCTTAGCCTCAGGCGGATTCTTAAGTATATAAGTTGTCAGCTTGTCCCTCATGTCCACATCAGAAAGGAAACCGCATGCAGCACATTTTAGTTGGATCATCTGAGTTTTGGTTATTATGACCTCTGTTTCAGGATTTCCACAACCATAGCACTGAACATATTTCTTAATAAAGTTCTCAAGAAGACCAGCAAGTTTGGGGGTTTCATGAGCTCCATTGACAAGGGCAGTTCCAGATTTTTCATCAAATTTCGACTGCGCCCCAAGCTCATTTCCAAAATATTTTGTTGTATAGGATGGGGGCCTTGCTAATGCTTTGGCAATATCAACCATGTTCACCACATTTGTCTTGATACCATTCCCACGGCCCTCAATCTTGGTAAGCATCCTGGGCATCTTATACCTGTAGAAGGCATCATCACTGTTGCTGGCACCTATGTTTTGCAAAGCCATCTTTGATTCAGTAAGAAATTTCTGGATGAAGTGTTAGGTATGTTCAGAGAATTCTTCAGCAGAACAATTGCAAAGTGCCGACTGTGCCTTCCAGCAACCAGAATAGTCGTAATGCTCTTCCTTTAATGGTTCGAGATGCATACAGTCAACCCGACCTGAGAAATGACGGTTCTTTTTCTTTGACGTAGGACAATATTCTCCAAGCAATCCAATGGATCCCAAATAGAAGATGGCTTGTTCGGACATAAAAGAAGTTCACTTAGACTACTACAACTTCGGAACTCTACAGAAGGCACACCACCTGCAACCTTCAAACAAACAAACCACGAATCAACTACAGGCAAGGAAACTAAAAGTTACTACACTAAGTTATATTAATAAATGAGGTAAATGATTTTAATAATGACAGGTCACAAACTGTTCTACCCTTAAGATTCAAAGATGAGTTCCTTTTGGCAATAGCAGCTTGAAAAGCAACACATTCTATAAAACTTTTTCTATGAATAGGAACAATAAGGGTACATAATGATAAACTAATCTGCCAAGGAACTTCAACATTCCCTTGGGTCATTTATCAGTGTGTATATAAGCTTTCAAACTGCATAACCTACAAAATCATGAAAGAGAACCCCCAAGATTGCTTAGTTTCAAAAACTAGACTATGTTTATCCCCAATGCTGAAGTCTTAATACTTCTTCAACAGAATGAATAGCCGACATAATTCTTGTTATAATTTGTGTTCCCACTTGAAATGTTTCCACTCCATTACCATCTAAATGCATAAAAAATTAGGGATCAAACTGTAGAGCCATTCTGCTCCAGTGTTTTGAAAAGTGAGGGACGAAAAAAGCAACAAGCGCTCGCTTTTCACCGAAGCGACAAGCAAATAAAAAATAAAAACTAAAGCGCTATTTAGTACAAAAATAAAAAATACTAAATATGCATTGATAAATAATCAAGAACTCAATAGAAATAACATATTAAGAAAATCTTTCATTTCTTATATTAAAAAGTAAATAGAATGTACTACAAAAACACAGAAAGGTGAAAACAGATACAGAATAGCAAAAACCATTACAAAAAAGAGGAAAAATTGCAGAGTATGGACATAAACAGAGCATAACAGAGAAAGAATTACAAAATAGGCAAAAAAATTGCAAAAAAAGTAAGAAAAAAAAAGGACAATATTGTAGCACAATCGCAGAGAAGATTATATTGCAAAACAGAGAAAATTGAAGATTACAAGTTGAAAAAGAAAACCTTAGTGCAAGCTTGCAGTAGAGAAACAGAGCAAAGAAGAAGAAGAAGTGAAACAGTGGGAAATGTTCTGAAAGAAGTCGCAAAGTGTTTTAACTATGTATTTTTTATTTTATTTTTAAAAAAGAGCTAGTTACTATCGACCTCGCTTAAGCAGAAAAATGAGTTTTTTCTCGCTTTATACTGAAGTCTCGCTTATCACTTCTGGGACCAAAGAAGCTCGCTTTTTCACTATAGGCTCGCTGTACTGAAAAAAAAGCGATACAGCTTCGCTTCGCTTCTCACGCTCGCTTTTAATAACACTGTTCAGCTCACTTCTCACAAAAAGGGAACTGCACAAATATAGGCAACAACTATCAAATAAGCTATCATTTTACAATCCACTCCGACTAAAGAAATCAGTGTCTGTTTTATTCAGATTGAAACGTACAAAATCCATTTAATCAATGCCAAATTATTTGGAATTTGACATATGAACTATCTATATCCATTCCGCACTAATTCGACTCATTTCAAGTTGTAGAGCCATTCAGCTCACTTTTGACAAAATGAAGCACAAATACAGGCAACAACTATCAAAATAACCTATTCTTTCACAATCTACTCCGACTTAAAAAATCATTCTCCGTTTAATACAAATTAAAACATACAAAATCCATTCAATCAATGCCAAACTATTTGGAATTTGATATATGAACTACCTACTTCCGTTCCGCTCTATTTCTCCTATTTCCTCTCCGATTCACAAAATAAGTCTTTTAATCCAAATTAGTACTCACCTAAAGCTAGAAAATTCTCTAAAAACATACGCCTAATAATCTCATCAGATCAGTAAATATATTATCAATCAAATAACTAAAATAACATAGATCGGAAAAAAAAAAAACTAAAACAAAATAGATCAGGACGACGATGAACACTTGTATAACGTAATTAAATACGCAATGAACATTGATTCAACAAGTTCAAAATTCCGTTAGTCAATTGATAAAGCATAGAACAAGATGAAAATAAGAACAAAAGTAATCAAAATACCTTATAGATCGAACGAAGCTAAGCAATCTGCAATACGATGAGGAGAGCAAGAAAAACGTAAAACAGGGTTTAATATTAAAGGATAGGGAAGTGGTGATTGAGGAGAACCGGCCTGGCAGTTTCCTTAATTTATAATTTTATACACAGGGGTTTGAAAGAAAAATTGAGAGAGAAGAGTCTAGAAAAATCAAGACATAAACACCCTTTTAACTTGGATTCGGCTAGTATTTATGTCCGCTCTAATTTAGAATGTGCACAATAAAATTGAACAAATAAATACATATATTTTATGTGATATAATATAAATTAGTTGTCATGTAGGATGAGGTATCTCACGCGAATTGTCATTTTGAATGTTTGTGTGCTTGTTCAATTATATATAAGTTCAAGTATCTATTATGTACAGTAAACGTTGAAAACATAATTGTCAGATGAAGTCAAGTTATTTATGTAGTATGCTTTTAGAAAAAACTTAAAATGGTTCCTAAGTCCTGTTTAGAAATGATTTGATATAGGTTGATTTGAAGTTGAAATTTTAATTAGGTCTTATTAAACAAAAACTTTGAAATTTTAGACAAATTGTATAATTATAAGTCTTTTTTCTTTTACTTTTAATTTCTAATCTTACAATTTGCATTTGGTACATTATAACAATTTTTCTTCTTGTTTCATGCGTTTTATGTCGTTATTATTTTCAGTTAATTTTGGTTGACCAAACATTGTTTTTATGCACATATACCGATGTCCGAATATGATGAAAATTTATGCATTCCATTGATGACTTGATATTTTGTAGAAAACGTTAGCTAAAGACTGAATGTGTACTGATTTTGCAAATAGTTGGACTATTGTGTTCACCACTTTAAACTATATGGATTGTCTGGTCACCAAAGTGACACAAAACCATTTTGTCAAGTGGACACAAATTATGCATTAACTAATATAATATAAGAAATATTATAAAACAAATAACTATATAATGTTGTCAATCCAACACATTTGGTGGCTGTCCATTTAGTGAATGGCTTACTTGTATATGTTGTTGATTGATATTATTAAGCTCAACATTTTTAAACTCAAGGATTATTGTTCAGTTCAAAGAAGCATATAACAGCAAGACAAGGGTTGAGTGTATGACTCAACACCAAAACATGATAATTAAAAGTTCTACTCACGTAAAAGACACTTTAAAGGCAAGAGGCAAAAGAGAGTTGCAAAATGGACCCAATACGAGTCTGCACCAAAGGCAAACAAACATAAAAAAAATAACATGAATTTAAAATATGGTGGTCATTCAGGAAAAGCAAACTAAAGCACACCAGACAGCAATCTGATCTCATTCCTCTTCGGACTCGGACTCAGCACTCTGTAGCCATTCGACAAAGGGTTTGACGTTCTTCCAAATTTTGGAGTCCTTGTTCGCAGCAACACCCTTGTTGTACCACTGTACTATATATTCCTCTTCCAACAGATCATCATCGTACAAAGCTTTCAAAACCAGAGCCACTTCCTTCAGTGCAACTGAGTTGGATTTCCCAGAGAACTCTTCTATAGCTTGAAGCAATCGTAGTTGAGACTCCTCGTCTTGAGCAATGGCAGCAAGGTAGCTTTTCTTCTTAATTACCTCCTTGGCAAATCCTTTCTCAACGCCATCCAAGAGTGCTTCATAAAAAGCAGTAATAACTTCCTGAGGAGATCCAGAGAGTGAACCCAAAAAGGATTGTAATTTACCGGCAGTAACTCCCTTTGCTAGATTTGCTTTTATTTCTTTAACGAGCCTCTCATGGTTTGTCACTCTATTCTCGGTCTTGGAAATCTCTGGTGTCACAGAAGCAGCTTTAGGACTTGAAGCCTTGGACTTCTTCTTCTCTGACTCAACTGTGGACAGCATAACCATTTCAGCAGTCGCAGCATTTAGCTGTTCTTGTATACGCTGCTGAGCAGCTTCCAGCGATGTATCAGTCTGCCACTGGACGTCGTCATCATCATCTTCATCCTCCTCTTCTTTCACATTAACATGGCTTCTAGGTGGTGAAGCACGATCCTCATCGGAGCTACCATGTTTCTTTTTAGAACTAGGTTTTGAGCTAGCATCTTTGGAGGAAACCTTTTTCTTTGTTTCTTTCTTCAGCTTCTTCAGCTCTTCATCGGCAGCCTCGCCTTCCTTCAGCCGCTCCTTCTCAGCTCTTCTCATAGCTTTCTTGTCCTTGGAGCCCTTCTTCGTCTCAGGCGGGTTCTTAAGTATAAAAGTTGTCAGCTTGTCCCTCATGTCCACATCAGAAAGGAAACCACATGCAGCACATTTAAGTTGGATCATCTGAGTTTTGGTTATTATGACCTCTGTTTCAGGATTTCCACAACCATAGCACTGAACATATTTCTTAATAAAGTTTTCAAGAAGACCAGCAAGCTTGGGAGTTTCATGAGCTCCATTGACAAGGGCAGTTCCAGATTTTTCATCAAATTTCGACTGAGCTCCAAGCTCATTTCCAAAATACTTTGTTGTGTAGGACGGGGGCCTTGCTAATGCTTTGGCAATATCAACCATGTTCACCACATTTGTCTTGATGCCATTCCCACGTCCCTCTATCTTGGTAAGCATCCTGGGCATCTTATACCTGTAGAAGGCATCATCTCTGTTGCTGGCACCTATGTTCTGCAAAGCCATCTTTGATTAAGTAAGAATTTCCTGGATGAAGTGTTAGGAATGTTCAGAGAACTCTACAGCAGCGCAATTGCTAAGTGCCGGTTGTGCCTTCCAACAACCAGAAAAGTCGAAGTGTTCTTCTGAGAATGATTCGAGATGCATACAGTCAACCTGACCAGAGAAATGACGGTTCTTTTTTCTTGACCAAGGACAATACTCTCCAAGCAATCCAATGGATCCCAAATAGAAGATGGCTTGTTCGGACATAAAAGAAGTTTCACTTAGACCACAACTTTGAAACTCTACAGAAAGCAGACTAGCTTCAACCTTCAAAGAGAAAAGCCACGAGTCAAAAATAGGCACAGAAAGTAAATAATATGAATGTCATGATAGACTACAGACAAAGATTACACCCTTAAGATTTAAAATTGAACACCTTTGGGTCATAGTAGCTAGAAAAACGACACCTATTCTAACACAAAAAATTGAAACAAATTGGATAATTCATAGTGATGAATAAATGAAACAATAAAGGTACAAAATAATAAATCTGCTAAAAAAAGTCACCGCTCTCTTAGGTAATTTTATCAGTGCATAAATAAGCATCCAAATTGGTTACTCTAGAAACACTTCAAAGAGAAACTCAAGATTGCAAAGTTCCAAAGTAGACCACATTTATCGCCCATGCCCAAAGTCTTCATACTTCTTCAAACTAAATCAATAACCTACATGATTACGGTGAAATATTACCATAGCACAGCCATCCCCCCGAGGGAGGTGGGGGAGTCTACTTAGATACCACTCCATGAACAACTAAACCCAAAAATTAACCAACAACCACTAGAGCCATTCAGTGCTTAAATAAGACATCCAGGCACACCCCCTTCTTCAATACTACTCATAATTCAGCTCACTTTTGGCAAAAACAGCTACGAATAAGCTGTTTTTTGAACGGTAGGCACAACCAATCAATCAATCCCAAACAAGATATAATATGCTATATGAACTAACTATATGCATTCCACCTGATTTTTCGTTCCAATACGAATAATCTGTGTTCTAAACCAAATCAGGTGTCCTCACACATCAGTTAATATAGTTTCTCTCAATCAAACAACTAAAAACCAAATAGATCAGAAATAAGACTGAAAACAAATTAGATCAGAACAAAACTGCGACTTACCCAACAGAATTAATAACCACGCAACGAACATCAATTCAATAACTTTAAAATACATAATGCAATCAATTAAAAAGGCTGCATTTAAGATCTAAGTAGAACTCTGCAGTTTAACCATGAAAAAAAGAGAAAAAGCAATCAAAAAACTAGCACTTACACAACAGAATCAATAACCATGCAATGAACATACATTCAACAACTTCAATTACTCAACCGATTAAAAAAGTCAAAACTAAGATCTAAGTAGAGAAACTACACAGATTAACGATCAGAAAAAGCAATCAAAAAACCTAGTTGCACTTGCACAACAGAATAAATAACCACACAATGAACAAATCATTCAACAACGCAATCAATTAAAAAGCTAAAATTAAGATCTAAGTAGAACTAAACAGTTAAACGACAAAAAAAAATTAAAAATAAGTGAATAATTAGGAGAAAAAGCAACCAAAAAACCTAGCAGCACTTGCAATCGGAAACCTAGCTGCACTTTCGCAACAGAATCAATAAACAAGCAATGAACATCCATTCAACAACTTCAATTACTCAATCAATTGATAAAAGCTAAAAATAAGATCTAAGTAGTACTATCCAGTTTAACGATGAAAAAATTTAAAACATACGTCAATAATTAGAAGAAAAATCAATCAAAAAAAACACGCAATGAACATCCATTCAACAACTTCAATTATGCAATCGATTAAAAAGGCTAAAAATAAGATCTAAGTACAACTACACAGTTTAACATGAATAATTAAGAGAAAAAAAGCAATCAAAAACCTAGCTGCAGTTACACAACATAATCAACAACCACGCAATTAACATCAACTCAATAACGCAATCGATTAAAAAAGCTAAAAAAAACAACTAAGATCTAAGTAGAATCATGCAGTTTAACGATGAAAAATCAATAATCGAAAATATTACCAATGAAACAAAGCAGAGCAATCGAGAACAGGATGAGCGAGAGAGGGATGAGAAACGATTGGTGGAAATTGTAAATTAGGGTTTAAAGGATGAGGAGAGGCGGCCGAGAAGATTCACTTATATAGGCCATCGACTTTGTAATGCCTAGTATTTTTTTAAAAATATATTGTAGTATATTATTTTAACGAATAAAATGTTTGAATGATTATATTATTTTTTATTATTATATAATCTCACGTATCTAAGAGTGTTTGAAGTTTAAACATGTAAGAATAGATAGTATATTTACAAAGTAGAGCTATTATAAATAAAAGATAAGGTAAAGAATAAAATAGAATTATGAAATAATAAGTACACACAAAATAAAGAGAGAGAAAATAAAGATAATGATGCAGTCAAATCAAATCGCTCCTTACATAAAATGAGACTTTTCATTTTTATCTATTTATAGATTTAGTGATACTATATAATTTAAGTAATAATTGAAACAAATAGTGTATTTAATCTAACACAGAAAAAATGTCATAAATATTCCCTTAAGTGGGAGTAGGTTCAAAATGGTCCATTAACTATACAAGATTTAGTCCTTCAACTATTTAAAAACTTATCACATTTATCGATTTTAGTCCATTGACTATACATTTTTCAGTTTTAGTCCTTTAAATATTTAAAAACTTATTTGTATAAATAATTTAGATTTATATTAATGAAATTCATGCCTCGGGAAATTAAATTCAAAATTTATTCCCCAACGACTTTATTGAAGGGAATTTATTTAATTTTTCAGAAGTTGAAATTTATAAAATGATACATTTGCACTTTTTCTTAGTTTTTTAAAAATAGATCAATTTTATTATTCTATTCATTTTATCTTACGTAGAGAAATTTGAGTAATAAAATCAAATCTCTTACTTTTCCTTTGTATGAAAAATAAAATTAAAAAAAATATGTGTTGATTATGAATTATTAACTGCCAAAGAAGGGAACATAGCATATTCAAGTCATTAGTAGCAATATTATGTTTCATTTTATCCTCTATTGAATAAAGTTATAACTTATATTTTCTTTCTTCGTGAATTTTATTTTGAATAATTGAAGTTAAAATTCTTTGGATAAGGGTATTTGAAGAAAAAGTAGTTGGGGGAGAGAAACAAATGAAAACATGGCTAAAAGATTTAATATCTCGAGGCATGAATTACATTAATATAAATCTAAACTATTAGTATAAAAAATGGACAGAGACCAACCTGATAAGTTTTTAAAGACTTAAAGGACTAAAATTGATAAATGTAATAGTTAAGGGACTAAAACTGGTAAATGTATAGTTGAGGGACCAGATATGATAAGTTTTTTAATAGTTAAAGGACTAAATCCGACAAGTGTATAGTTAAGGGACCATGACACAACTGAAAATTACGAAGGTGGAGCACGTCTTCCGTGAACAGAACAGGGTGGCTGACAAATTAGCAAGGGAAGGAACGTAGAACGCAGTTTTTGGCTAGCCCACCATTTTTGTGAACGCACCACCATGGGTGCAGAAGGAAGTACATGCAGATGTAATAGGAACTAACTTTACTAGGGCCAGTAGTGAACCTTCTAGTTTTGTCCAGGGTCGGGATGTGACCCAACCTATTAACATTATGTCGCGTATAACTGCAGACGGCAAAACTATTGCAACGGCAAAATTATTGCCACGGGCAACCCTTAATTTCTAATATAATTAACTCTTTGATAAAAAAAAAAAAGGGACCATTTTAGACCTACTCCTATAGTTAAGTGACTATTTATGGCATATTCTCCAATATAATAGGTAACAACTAACAACTATCCAAACAAACTATTAACATTATGTATAATCTAACTTGGAAAAAGCTTCTCCAGCGAGATCTTCCTCGGTAAAGAAATAGAAAATTCAGCTAAATTGTAAGCTATTTATTCAAACATCTAGAAATGTATATAAAATCAATACGATCAAACATATTTGGGAGTGTTAAATGTCTTCATACATCACTTATCTCTCGCATGAAGTAGCCATTCGTTTTTGGATCATATCCAAATATATTTAGCTGTCAAATAAAATTTTCACATTCTTTCCTCCATTATCGATAGTACGTACAAAAATCTTCCTAATAGTAATTACTTTAGCAGTGGGGCTATCCCAACATAACTGATTGGGATCCATGGACAACGCAGTTTTTCAAAAGTATCCAAAGTAGGGTTGTATATTGGGGGGATAATTTCTCTTAACGGTGTGACTTATCGGATACCGAATTTTAAATTTACTAATCCGCTAGGCAATCAATAAGATATCAATTGGTTCGATAACGGATTAGCAATTATCGAACGGTGTATCAGCTAACCTTTACCTTCTTTTTTTTTCATGAACGCACCTATAAAAAAGCACATTTTTCATTATTTTAGGGAAACTAAGCAAATACCCCATAAAAGCAAAATAATTACGAACACATATCCTTTTACATTCATACCCACTAAATAATTATACTATATACCCACCAACCAATTTCGCTTAGTTGATGCTAAATCAATATCATATACTGTATTGGTATTATTAAGGCTGATAATTCGCTTAACTGATACTAAATCAGTATCATATATTGTATTGATACATTAAGGCTGATAATTTAGCTTAATTGATACTAAATCAGTATATATATATACTGTATTAGTATCATTAAAGTTTCTTGTTCTGAAATTACTTATTAGTTAATGATACTATAAAAGTATATATATATATACTGATTAAATTAGGGATGGGAGGCCTTCAGAGATACCTTCAGAAATACAAGACAGATCGTCTACTATTATGAAAATATTGCGTGCTAAAATTAGGGATGAAATAATTGAAAAAATTTGTGATGTATGAAGAACTTTATTTATTTGTGTGGTAAGTTTTTCGTATGTAGTGATTTTATTTGTGGAATAGTTTTTAAATTAATTTTGCTTGATATTTTTAATTATATTTAACTCATCATGTTAACATTATATTAATATTTTATTTATTTATTTATCTTTGTATAATATTGATTAATAATTTGACTATGTACATTTTAATTTAATTAAAATAAAATTTTAATTAAAGTTATGTATTAGATATTTAAAATAGTTTCTCTCTATAAAATAATCTTAAATGCATATTGATACTTGCCCTTTTTCGTAATTTGATTCTCAAAAGTAATTTTTTAAAAAAAGATAGTCAAACAGAAATTGCTTATCAAAAGCATTTTTCAAATGAATTTGGCAAACACAAATTGCTTTTTTTGAAAAGTACTTTTCAGAAAAACTGTTTTAAAAAACACTTCTAGAAATAAGCAGTTTTTAGCAGTAATGCCAAACAGACTCTAAATAACAAAGAAATGGAGAGAAAGAGCAATAATGTTTTCCTTCCAATCTTTCAATGCATGTGTGTCTACATATAAGATGAATATATATATATATATATATATATATATATATAGAAAGTAGGAGTGTATTTCTATTCCTTCAAAGTCATGAATATAAGAAAAACAAGAAAATATATTTTATAGCAAAATACTTGTAAAAATAAAATTATATTCGTTATTTTAGTTTGTTCACACTCTTTAAGAGAGTGCATACTGTAACACCCCAGAATTTTTTTGAACTAAGACTCGAACCATCCTTCATTGTGAGTAGGATTTTACCGAGGAATTTAAATTTTCTTAAGTGTTAAGGTCACTAGATGTAGCACCTTGAGTTCCAAAAAGAACTAAATTGGAAATAGCAAAATCTGAAATTTTGCAAGTTATGTTTAAG